>LQNS02001578.1:926943-939195 GCA_001587735.2 Parhyale hawaiensis | reverse complement strand
GTCTATATAGAAGACCTAAGGATGCCAGCACGATAAAGGATCAATGAAGAACAGAAGAAAATTAAGAAGCAAATAAGAGAAGAGGAGATTCCGCACCGGCCTAGAGGCATTAGGCAAGCGTATAGGTTATTGCGTGAATTCTTCACGCACGGGTCCACTATTCTAGTAATATTTACTTTACTGGGGCCGCGTTACGATCCAGATATGGAACATTAGATTATCCCGAGGTATTCTGGATACGACCCGGGAATGAATGAATTGGAGAAAGAGTCAAGTTCACATTTCAGCTGCTTCTGCTCGCAGGTCTTAGGTAGAAGATTCACTGCCTGACTAGGGACAATTTTCAACCTTTGTATGCATGATACGATTCGGAGGGCCTCTTGATTCAAGAACAATTCTATTGTTTTGTAGAATTTGTATAGGTTCCTTCTGTATTAGATAGAGGTAAATTAGGATGAGAAGAGTTTAAGTTATCACTGGAGAACATCTCTTCTGTTCTATGGAATTTGAATCGGTTTCAGCTGCATCCATAGCAGCGCCATCGGAAGTGTACAGAGAATCTTTCCCATATTTCGTTAGACTGAATTCGTCAGGATTAAGTGACTGGTGTTACTAATGGGGAAGGTTAGATTAGAAGAGCTGCGTTATAACTCAAATGAGCTATCATAGCGTAGCTTAGATTTGCTACATTTTACAAAGTTAGAACATCAACTAATCGTGAAATTCTCACGGGTCATCCAGAGATTACGTTAGCTTAGATAATATAATTATTATGTTAGGATATACAGACATTGAGTTAGAAAGAGTTCGTCAGGGTTGAGTGACGAGCGTTAAGGGTGTTTTCAGCGAAAATGGTCAAAATTTAGCTTTTTTTGTGAAATTTATCCTTGGATGAGGACAGACTTGTGGCTAAAAATTTTTCCTTGGGCGCATTGGAACACCTCTATAAGAGGAAGCAAAGTCCACCTCCGAAGGGGTTAAATTGAGAAAGTCGGCCGATTTGGCTGAAACTTTGTAATTATATGTAAAATTGAAAATAAAATCTATTTTCTTCTTCCATAAATTTTTCCTGTTCTCTTCTTAGTTTTCTGTTCATTTTTTCGAAAGTTACCTATAATCATACAGCTAATACGTACTATTATTTGTGTTATTATTATTATGGAAAATATTATGAAAAATGGGAACATTTATAACAAAAACATCAGTGAGATAGTAGTGTGATATCAGTGAGAAAGTATGAGAAAAACCTTTCAAGAACGAAAACACATCGCTACTTCTCGGAGTTTCATGTCGAGCATACATTGGCTGGCCATCGAAGAGGCTAGTACAAAATACACAAATGATACATGCATGACCATTGAGAATTGTATTTACAACATATTTCATCAATTATACACAGTTATTCAGGGTTATGAATGCTTTCAAACTATTTTCCCCATAAAAAAAATGTTTCTTTTGGCTCTCCTGAAAAATGGTCAAATTCTACATAAAGCTCACATAGAATTTTTCAGTTTTTATGGTAGAATAAAAAAGAAAGTTTTCAAACCATTCCCAGCAATCGTAGTTTTTAGATTTTTCATTTTCTGTCTCGTTTTCTTTCACTACAGCAATTTGTAGGGCAAACTTACATATTTTGGAAAAAAATTAGTCACTGGTGAAAGTGCATATCGAAAGAAAACGTACGATTGTGGGGAAGGGTTTGACGATTCCAAAACTGTCTTCGTTTCTATTCGAGCCTAAAAACTGTGAAATTCTATGTGAGCTCAATAAACAATAATAAAATGCAAGTTTACCCTGACATTGAATGATAAAAAGAAAACGAAGAAGAAAATGGGAAAATTTTCATTTACAAAAAGATTTTATTTTTTGATTTTACATAACATTTGCAAATTTCTTTGCAATCGGACCTTAAACAAAAAAGTTTCAAAAAGCAGACAACCCTCCTCCCCCTCAACTTAGACAGGGTGGGCTACGTTAGAAAAGCTGCATTAGGTTAAATTTAGGTAAATTGCTTTAGCTTAGCGTGAGTCTCGTACATTTTAAAATGTATAGATTTTATTTAATCGCGGAAAATCCTCGGTAGCCGCTGGTTAATGTATATATTAATACGCTAGAACCTACTTACCTACCTTTTGTGTCACGCTCTTCATCACAAATAGATACAAGAAAATTCAAGCTTTATAGAGTTCGGAAAGCTGGCGTATCTGTGACACGGCTGGTGAATAATCTCTCGGCTACGGGCCAGGTCTTTTTAATTGTTTATACCCCTGAAATTTTTAAGAATAAAGCTTTAGGAACCTGCATCGTGTTTTGCTGCCATCGGAATTCCACGGGTCCAGTTAAATAGAGTAACTTGTAAATATATCCCTCGGGTCCATTTAGATCAGCCAAAGGCTGGTCGTATAAGATATCATACTTCGAATCTCGGTGTTGCTTGTGATGTTGACGGGGAATTGCGCCTTGAGCTAGATCGTGAACGTTTCACGGGTGCTGCTAGCTTATACAAAATTCCATTTGTCCAATGATAGGCGGAGGTCAGCAGTCCTGTGCAGATTGGCAAGGTCTTTTTAACAATTTTATGCCCCTGGGCTCTTCTGATTGAACGTTTTGGGACATGTAAAATTTCCAAGTGGGGGAAGACACTAACAGTGCTATAGTCAAACCAGCGTATGTAGACCTTCAGGGGCGGGGCTGAATTGAACGCCTCAGTGCCAAATCTGATATATTGACGAATGCACTTTGAGTACTCGAATATAAATATAACTTTATTGAATGAGAAAAGTTATACCACGCGCTTAAGAGAGATTTGGCCAAGTTGCTTTGCGTTCTTAGCCACACCCATCGGACTCCTTACGCTGGTTTGGCTATAGCAATATTCAGGAGGAATGGGGGGGGGGAGCGAGACACAAAAGCTAGGCCCTAAGCAATGCATTTTTTCAGGGCCTAATTTCCAGTGCAGGGTGCGTGTAAATTTTTAGAGAGGGAGTGTGTCCCCCACGATCCTCTCCTGGCTACTCCACTGCAGGGAATTACGGATATTATTATCAACCAAAATTATAGACTTGACATTCGGTATCGAGTCCCAGTGTTGAAGAATAAGTGTGGTGTTGCCATGCTAAAATTAACGTTTCACGGGTCTGTCTGAAAGGCCTTGCAAAGCCGTGAAAGTTTCACGGGTCCAGCTAGTATAGTAGTATAACAGACTAATAAAAACACAGACGGACCGCTTCTCCTAAGCGTAGCTCAGCTCAACATCGAGATTTCTGTGACGTCATTGTCCAGCCACTAGCGTTGCACACTATACAATTTCTTTTTTTTTTTTTTTTAGACTAAGCAGAACTACAAAATATGAACTAAATAGAGGGCCCAGCCGTCAAAAATGATGAAGGCAATAATTTTATAATTAAAGCTTATTGTTCCTGCTTCCAATATACGTTTCGCTGTAGAAGAGGTCTCATGCCCGCAGGCGTGATGTTCCATTACAGAAACGTCAGTTGTACAGCCATGGATTCTACAGAAACGTCAGTTGTACAGCCATGGATTCTGCGAGAGCAAAATATCCCCCCCCCCCGGCAAGATAATGCACCAATATCAGTTTGGAATTGGACGAAAGTTGAGCATCACAAAGAAAATATAATTCCGTTATAAGAATTCACCGGAATTGCTCAGGCCTTAACCTAACCTGGATGCCAGCCGATAGTTGAACCTTCAAGCAACGAAATTTGGCTGTAAAGTAAATTGTATATAAAAAGACATCTGTTCAGCTTTTCAGCTGCCACGAAGAGAAGGAGCTAAAGAAAGCACAGGCGAACTGGATTATGCATGAAAGGAACGAAAACTCCAACATGACTGATCTTCTTTAACTGCTACGAAGAAATTCAGGCAAAAAATATGCGATGTAGCTTATGCACGATAGGATTAAAAACTCTATCAAATCCTTATACCGCCTTTCATGTTGCACGTTCAGATGAAGAGTTATCATCGTTGTATCAAAAAGTACAGAGCTAGTTTTCAGAGTGAAGCGAGATTCAAAGAATGCAGTATTTGCACTTTTGACCATATATTTCAGAAGCTAGGTTTGTCATCGTAACTCCAAGGGCTGAAGTTTTATGGTATCTCAACTTGTTTTCCAGTGTATAGTAGATTAATTTTCTCTTATATAAATTTTCAACAGCGTGACGGAGGGAAGGACCAACCAAGGAGCAAGCAAGCAAACCAGCTCGGAGCAAGGTCGGAGCAAGCAAGCAACAAACAACAGTGTATCCACAATATAATAAAGACCGATGTGCATCTATATGTTTTTTTGCTTTTATTTATCCGTTTTTTGTCACGCTTTAACAAAGCAGATAGACGGAAATTAGCACAAGTTGGAGGTTGTTGTCATCTTGTAAAGCTTCATTGAAAACTAACTGGTAGAATAAAGGCCAGATTGTAAATGATGGCAAACCTATATCTGAATACAGGTCTTTCTTCGCCAACGTTGAAGTCCACTTGATCCAGATACGTACAGCCTCTCTAAACCTCTCTTGCATTGTGCTTTGTACTCTCATCTGAGGTTCGCTTCAAATAATCCAAACTTCAGCCGCCCTGAGTTTGTGCTGATGCTCTTATATACTGACTGCTTAATCACCGAAGCAAATGGTTGATAGTCTTCAGCGGTCAGCAGGTGGGTAGAGAACACAATGATTTCTTGGCAGCAAAGTATTTTCTCCAATTTGGTTACTTCTTTCAACAGAACAGCTTTTCACGTGAGGAAAATTCTTCAGAGTTATATGACACCATCGAGTATCCTGGATACGAAGCTCAGTATTTTTTAGGAGCAATGTCGACTGCAGGGCAAAAAACACTGATTTTCAGGTTATCACCGAACTAAGGCTTGACGTTGTTCGCCGAGAATGCTTATCTCCTAAGAATGTTCCATAATTCAAGTTGGCAGTTGCAGTGCATCGTACATAAGGAAGTTAATGAAAAACAATGATCGATGAAGACGAGTCATCACAAATTCTTTGCTGTCATTTTTGGCAGCGAGGGCACTCTAGTTATTATATAATGGACAAAACGTAAATATAATCGATGAAATGTAGTTCATGTTTTGAACATCTTAGAAAGTATTGAAAAGATCTCAGGATGATTTCGTCTTAAAAGTCTCCTGGGGTCGTAGTTTTGAGGCCAAGAATCGACGAATTTAGAACGGCTGGAGCAATGTAGATGAAACTCGTATCTTGTACACCAACTTATAACGGAAATAACAAAATGACAACTGTGACGTCATCATTCAGCCAAATTTTCACCAGGCTGCATGTTGTGATGACATAACTCACACACATCCGCAGGTGGCAGCTGGCTCCGCATCTCAGTAGCTTCAGCTTTTTGTGTGTCATGGTAGACGGTGGGCGTGCGCTCTAACTCGGGGTTCGGCATTTACCCCCACTGGCGAATCTTTGTGCTTTTGGGAGAGTTTCACCCGACGTTGTGGTGACCGTGAGACTTTTTACTAAGCTGATATTCTGCCTAAGCTGTGGTGACTATACAATTTTGTGAAATTTTACGTATGTTAATGCACTAATTTGTGTCCTTAGCTTCTAAATTATGCTTAGTATACTGAATTTGTACATATTCTTACTGCTGTTACTGACTTTAGAGTGAACAGAACTGAAAATGACCAAACTTTAGGAAGTGCTAAGAAACCAACCGCGCACACAAAAAAAAAATAGTCTTCTGTTATAGAGCGGTGATGAAGTACTTGAACCCTCGCCTTAGTTAGTTTGCAGCTCTCTTGTGCCAGAGGGAGCTGTATGGAGGAGACAAAATATGGCATTTTTTTAAATGAAGAATTTATTTTTTGTCTTTTTCATACAGCTCCCACTGGAAGTAGAGGGCTGCAAACTAACTCAAGCGAAGGTTCAAGTACCTCAGCACCGCTATACAACAGGAGAAGTCTGCAAGAGAAGGATTGTTTTTTAGGTGGATTTTTTTCAAAGCAGATATTAAAATTTTGCCCTTTTTAGTATAGTTCACTATAAAGTCAGTAACAGCATTAATAATAAGTAGAAATAAGGAATACTAGGCATAATTCGAAACCTAATGAGTTATTTTTTTCACCTTGTATCATGTAATAAACCATAATTGAAAAATAGTATGTTTTTTTATGTTTCAAAAACTGGTGAAATTCTCCCGGCCGTTACTCAAAATAGACGATGCGGTTCTAGGGTTAAAAAAAGCTAAAAAAAGCCTGTCTTTGTCGTAATTAGTCTGGGGCAATATAAACTAGAACTCTCTGAAAGCGCATACCTCGCATAGGTAACAAAAAATTTAAATTGGTTCTGAAACCATGATTTTCTTTGTATCAACACTAGAAGTTACTCATACGGTATGTGCGCTTTGATAGTACTAACAGTTTCTGTATTTTCCTTGAAGATAAGCTCAAAACTTTTTTGAGTTATGCTGCTAAAACATGACAAATATATTAAAGATCCGTTTATAACTTTTTGAGTTATTGTGCTAACATGCATGAAATCAAACCACGCGAAAACTACCAGATCATCAAAAAAATTTGGTTATTCAATCTTCGTAATATGCGTAAGAAGTCATGTAAAGTTCACGAAAATCCGTCCATAACTTATTGAGTTGTCTAGGTGTCGGACAAACAGAATAACAGACAGACAAACTCGACGAAAACATAACCTCAGTGGCGGAGGTAACTATTCTCTGTCCATTTTATCAAGGCAGTTTGGGCGTGGTCAAATTCCTCTTCAGCGTTCCAATTCTATGGGTATTTCTGTGATTCCTCTATATGCAGGTATAGTGGGCGGGGCTTAGATATGGCTCGAACAAAATCTCAGAAATGAGCATAGAATTAGCAACGCTGTAGAGGAATATGACCACGCCCAAACTGCCTTAAAAAAATAGACAGAGTATAGAGAGCATAAATTGAGGGTCAGCGAAAAACTTAATTATTGAACCGTTACGACAAATAAAATGCCGAACCAAGAGGCTGGAAAATTAACATAATTGCAGATATATATTTTCTATGTATCGCGATAAAATTTCAGAACGAAGAAAACGTGGTTACGAAATAAAGAGAAATATCACACATTTCCTCGACTCAAGAGTTAAGGGACAGCATCGGGAAATATTGAAACATAAATAAATTTCACCCAATAAACATAACAATTTTCAAAAATAAAGCACTCTGAGAGCACTAGAGAGTACTTTGAAAGAGCATACCTCCGCCAAGCAACGCAACAGCAACGAAAAATTCAATTTGGTTCTGAAACCATGATTTTCTTTGTATTAACACCAAAATCTAACCATTTAGGCCTTTCGATAGTATTAACAGCTTCCGTAATTTTCGTGAAGATTCGCTCATAACTTTTTGAGTTATGCTGCTAACAAACATTATGGCAAACATAAGTCAAACACACAAACGGAACAACCGATCATCACCAAAACTTAATCATTTATGTCTTTCAGCATTACTGACAAATCCTGTAAATTTTATAAAGATCCATTGAAAACGTTTTGAGTTATTGTGCTAACAAGGACAAAATTAATCACAGCGACAAACACACGAACGAACAAACAGATCGTCACAAAAATTTGGTTCTTTACTTTCCGTAATGTACTTAGCAACTCATGAAAATTTCATGAAAATCCGTCAATATTTTTTGAGTTACAGCACTAAGAAATAATAGGCAGACAAACAAACAAACGTATAGATTTTCACCAAAACTCAATCATTTGTTACTGTTAACATACCTAACAACTATAAATTTTGTAAAGATTCTTTCACAACTTTTTGAGTATTCTTAGTGACAGACAAACACGACAAAAACTTAACCTCGTTGGACCTCCTTGGTAGAGGTACTTAGTAAACATGTCGTTATTCTGTATAACCTCATCGCTTCTTTTGCTGCAGGAACTTATTCATTTTGTACAAAACTACGGGGTTAGCTCCACTCATCTTTCAAACATAATGTATCCAAATTTCTAGGGTTTCTGGCTTGAGCACGTTCTCCAATGATGTTCCACATATTTTTGATTGGATTTAGATCATGCAGAGTTTGGGGGCGGGGAATTCGCAACTGCCATACGTTTATCCTCCAAGCAGGTGGTGACTGTCCTAGCTTTATTTAAACGACCATTGTCCTGCTTGAAAATGGATGGTTGCCCAGCTGCAGTTCTTAAAGATGGAGGTGCATGCTAGCGAAATAGCTTTTTATACACTGCTGCGTTTACTGAACCATGTGGGCAGTGTTTTCAATGCTTAAAAATGCCGTAATATGGACATCACTAGAGGTTACTATTGCATTTCTGATGGTGTCCCTTCACTTTTGCATTGAGGAAACGGTATGATATTTTCATCCTATTTCTGTTTATTTAGCATCCATGTTTTATTTTGTTTGGAATTTTATCACGATACAAACAAAATATTTATTTTGATTTATGTTAAGTAGCGGGACTTATGGAAATTTCACGGTTAACTAATGTTTTCTCTTTTCTTAGTTTGACCTGAAGCAGGGCTTTCTACTAAACCCATCCCGTCTAAACTAATATCCGCCGTATAAACCTGCCTACCGTAACACAGCCCGTCTATCTTACACCTCGTCTAACGTCTCTTAGTGTTCTTCTTTCATCTGTGATACTCGCATTTCGTTCTGTCAGCAAAAAATGTGCATTTGTGTCTTGAGACATAGAAATACGACTGTACTTCTTGCATTGTTCTCCTATATATGTATTTGCACGCCATTTCTAAGCTCTGTTTCCCACAGTTCCCTGACAATTTAGCCTTTCGTAATCTTACACGTTTCAATTTTTATCGGCATTATTACGGGACCCGTGGCTACTGATTAGTAGCTCATCATTTGTCTGCTCTGTTTGATGCAATAGCTATGCAACAAAGCACAACAGACTCGGTAAATTTCTTCAGTCACAGCAGCGTTCCCTTCTGTTCTCAAGATGTCATTAAACATTGAATTTCCTTAAACATCAGAGCTTCGTTTAAAAAAAAAAACACTTTAGTGTCGAGATTTTTAACACTACACCCGCTCTAATCTTCCGTGCTGTATCCTAGCTACGCTAATTCGACCCATTTAAGAATGTGGTCCTCCACAAGCAAAGTTGACATAATATGACGTAAAAAAATGAAAGGCGGTAGATATGATACGGGTGAAATGATTTCCATGTGCTTGCTTTGAAACTGGCTGAAAATTTTTCCAAGCAGCGAAAAGAAGACAGCTAAGGTTTATCTTCCTTCCAGCGGAAATCAGAGCGCCATGCAAGGTAAAATTTTCCACTATCTATAATACTGAACAGTTTATAGGGGTAATTTAGAATATCTTCTGAGTTTTAGTTTTATTGTCCAAGCTTTCGAAAAGTTAAACACTGATCGTCGTCAGTGTAACATGGAGATACATGAGCGGACGAACGGACTGACGTATATTATCGATGATAAACTTTAGAAACAGTTATAATTTTTAGAAATAGTTATCAATTTTAAAATCTGTTGTCAAATCAGAATCAACTATCACCTTTAGATTCAGTTATCAATTTCGGAAACATTTATCAATTTGAGAATCAGATATCAATTTAAGGTTCAGATATCAGTTTTAGGATCAGATTTCAATTTTAGAATCAGTTATCAATTTCAAATCAGTTTTTAGTTTTACAGTCAGTTATCAATTTCTTTAAATCAGTTGAAAAGTGTGGATCCACCTAAAATTAAAGAGAATTTATACCTAACGTGATCCCGTCTTTATTTTGGCCGTAAAGCTAGCCAAGAAACCCCAAGAGACTACTGCTGCTTAAACTTCCATGCGACATATTAATCACTGACTTACGGCTCTATATGGACGTCCAGCTGCTGTCAATAAAGATGTAATCCTTTGGTGCTCGTAGCCCAAAGTCTTCATGCTGAGGAGTACGATGCATCCGACCAAGGCGCCACTGGCAGTATACGAACACTGCAAAGCTCACAGCCCCGAGGTTTCCAGTCCAGTGGCAGGCCACATTATGACGTATCAAACATGAATAATAATTTAAATCCAAGTGAAATGGCCGCCAGATGATAGGATATCTAAATCGATGACCACTGTGAGTGAGATGAAAATTGCAATAATTCCATGAAGTGCCCCAGCGCCGGTCTGTCCTATGGCTGAGGAGAACCGCAAAGATTCTCACTTTTTCTTAAATAAGTCTTCAGAATATATGTAGGTCAGGAAACTCTGCATCAGGGACGGACAGTGACCGTCTGTATTAATGGCTGTCTTAGTGCACGTTAAAGACGTAACAATATTTCTTGAAAACTCTATAGGACTTTAGTGTGTCGCTAGTTATCACCCGCGAACAGAGTGAGAGAGGCGATAATGGTTTCGTTGAAGATTTAAGTAAATATATATATTCGTCTGTCCACCCAATAAGTGGCCGAAGGAGTTGAGTAATCTTCATAAATTTTTGTAGGGAGTTTGGTGGGTTGACCTAGATGTGACCCGAGCCAAAAGAAAACTAGACCTAGCTGGCCATAAAAAATTACGGCGTTGAATTTTCTCCACCGCCGCAGATCTTCTGGAGAACGGGACGTTCTATTTTTTTCCTATGTTATTATTGAAGACCTGATCCATGGAATGAATGCGGCTGTGCTCTAAGCCTCGTTCATCAGAAATGGCTTCGTTGAATTTGCCCCCTACCGCGGGTGATGGTCTCACACAAACGAGGCGTTCTAGTTGTCTGTACTTTCACAGAACACATTATGTTACAAATAACAACATGAAGGATGGTCCAATTCTAACAATTTCGTTTGAAGGCTTAAAACCTGGTGTTCAAGAAATACAAACCTTAGCTCTAAACAGAGCGAGTTATCGTCAAGATATGTCCAGAAAATCATGTGTAATACTTTATGAATTGCATGGCTACAAAATAGGCTCATATCTTCCTTTTATTTATTGGATAGAGAATGTTTTTGAATCGCTAAAAGACATATACATACATCAAGAGCTGATGCACTACACAAGATCATGCCCTTAGCTGGCTTAGCATGTGGCACGTAATTAATGGCATGAAAACTTTCTTATCAATATATACGACATTAGCTATGCCCTTATGAGTTGCATAGTGTGCCCAGTAATTCGTTAATGATATGCATAAGATTGCAAAACATGGGCGACACGACTGCAACTAACAGCAAGTGCATGTAGCCCACATCAAGTGCTTTAACTGGTAGCAACTTTCATGCGTAGATCTCTCATGTTTCTGTCTTGTCCATGCAGCGTGTCTCTATCAATAGTAATATAGCATCTCTCCAAGTGGCCTTTGTACGTCGCAGATAAACTAAGGAGTCGCTATGACTTGGTCCGCAGCAGCAGCAGCAGCAGCAGGGCACATCAATTTCGTCTCATTATCAGCATTTAGTGCTGACCCGCGCTGGAGGTCAGGAGTCTTTCGCAATTTCTGAACTTAGCGTGAGTCATGACAAGCTCACCCTTCGCTTACTGAAACTTGCTCTTCTTAGGACTTTCCTCTATATATATATATATATATATGGTCATATGGACCCGCTGCTTACGTGGGTCGTAGTAGCTCAACGAGTAAATATGAAGAAATTTTGTACCACAATGTTTAGAAGTACTGTTAGAAATTTCAATGATTGACGAATAACGCTGTTAACCGGAACTGGTACTAGACGCTAGCTTCTGCACAAAAACTAAAAATATTAAAATAAAATGCGTTTCCCCCGGGATTCCAATACATAAAGAATAAAATCATAGTGCTCTCATCTGTTAACAGTGTATTGTATGCTGCCTTGTTTTCAAGGAAACTCAATTTGAGTTTAAAGTACTGAGAAGGTGCACAGAAGGAAATGATAATGCTCTTAAGATTACGATCTGTTTTCGTTAGAAGAACTTTTACTCAAGACAGCTGCTTTCCTCACACACCATATGTTGAAGAAAGCTCGCAACATCTGTCTATCATGTCTGGGCAGGTATTAGTATCAACTAGAGCACTCTGAGAGCGCATACCTCCGCCAAGTGAAGCAACTGTAGCAAAAAATTAAAATTGGCTCTGAAATCATAAGTTTCTTTGTATAAACTCCAAAATCTGATCATTTGTGCCTTTTCATATTATTGACAGCTTGTCCAATTTTCTTGAAGATCCGTTCATAACTTTTTGAGTTTTACTGTTAACAAACGTTATGACAAACATGAGTCAAACATACAAACGAACAAACCGATCTGCACCAAAATTTGATCATTTATG
>LQNS02001578.1:896258-925439 GCA_001587735.2 Parhyale hawaiensis | reverse complement strand
GCACTCGGGACCCTTGCGTGTGTAAGGCCCAAACATATTGTGGCAGGGAAAGGGCCCGCCAGAATATACCTCTGAGGGCACCGGGGCAACCAAAACCAAACAGCCGGGGCCGGTTTTTTTTTTGGCACAGGCGGTAGTTTAAGACACTATGTTGATATTATATTGATCAATCATAACTCATAATGAATCAGATTATACACGAAAAATTAGTATCCCCCAGAAAACTTGTTTTATTGCTTATTGCTTCCCCCCCCCAAAAAAAAAAAAAAACGGCCAAACCCCCGGTTTTCACAGTTTGATAAGCCGGGGCCGGCACCGGGGTAAACAATTTTCGATCAACCGGGGCCTGGGCCAGCTAGGGACCGGGGGCTGAGAAAGGCCGGGGTTTTGTCAGGGCCCCGGTTAGTCCCTACCTGGGAATAGTCCAATCTTTGAATAAAGAGATACTTTATAACTTAGGTGCCAACTCTGAACGATATGTTGTTTATAATAGCAAGTATGTTTCCCGATATACAACAGGACCGAGAAATAATACTGATAAATCGGTCACATATCAACAAAGTTGATAGACGAGCAGTCAGATACAGCTTAGCCAAACGGATCAGGAACTTATCGGGGAGTACAGAGTCACGTAGATATTGATCGGTGAATATGTAGAACTGGACGTCTGCCGGGAGCTCCTGCCACGTTTAGAAGAGCTTCGAATGAGGCCGAAGTATTAGCCAGACCAAACATGAAGACTACCTGAAACAGTGTTTTTCAGATCAATGTATATTCTTCAACACATCTCAGAGAGCACGGAGTGGGATATATAAAACTGTTGAATATCTGCGTAATGTCGGTCAAACGCTCCCAACTGTTGACCTCACCCATGAAACTTTAAAGGTACTGAATGAAAATGCTCTTGAATGGAGAGTAGCATTACACAATGCTTAAAATGACACTTGCTTGATATATTAACTGCTACATTTTGCCCACAGGACTCTGATAAATGGCCTTAAAATTATTCCTAGCTAGAACATTCCTTATTGATACTATTTGAAACGAATTTTAGATATTTTTTCACATCTCAGAGGATGCAGAATTTGTAATAGAAGAAAATTTATCCGCTGCATTATAGTCTCACGAAGACCGCCAAGAAATTGACCCCATCCATTGCTCTGGCAAAACTGACGCAGCTAACACATGCAAGATACGGAATGGAAATACTTGTGAATGAAAGATAACACTACAAAAATACAGTATGGTTCTTGCCAGACTTAGGGATTGTTGTAGTAGGCCTGCCAGGCACCCAAAAACAGTTCATTTTTCAGCTTGATCAAGAATCGTTGGTACTCCAGGAATTCCTCCATGTATGTCACCCTTGTTGTGCGTATATTTTTCATGCAGGTTGAAAGTTTTTACTTCCTGGTACTCGATATACATATATTGAGTAGCTACTTGAAGGTATGAATTTTCAGCCTAAATGAAAATTCGTAGAGCGAAGGTGGCATTATCGAGGACTTCCTGTACTTGAAACATGGCTTAACGTCTAGAGAACAGCGGTTTGCAGCAACAGGTCAGCAAGAAATACACTCTATCTACTCATCCCTTCGCAAACAGTGACTACGGTGAACTAGAGAGGTAAACACGCAAAAGTGCACACTCATTGCAATATTTTTATCAAGTAGACGTAGACAAAAGCTAGCTAATGTGCTACATATCTTATAACATTCCTAATTTTTCAAAATCATACTAACCTGAAAAGCCACTGTACTTTGTTTAACTCTGCTGACATCCGGGTTTATGTTTATAATTTGGGTGATACTCTATTGCCGAGGGCTTGAGAATCTACGCATGCATTCTGTAGCTGAGTGTTGGATGTACATAGGATGAAAAGTGTGCGTTGATCAGGAGCAGTGATATTTTTTCTGACAACCACGTAAATAATTAATTTCACAAATTTTTCATGCATGTATTCTGAAAAAATTGAAGTTGAATATTTAGGTTTTCTATCACTAAAGAAAAGTGACATGAGACACTACGTCTATTTATTGATGCATACACAACTATAGCAGTCTGAGAGCGCGTACCTCCGCCAAGCAAATGAAATATTCAAATTGGTTCTGAAACTATAATTTCCTTTGTTTCAACACCAAAATCTAATCACTTGTGCCTTTTGACAATAATAACAGCTTCTGTAATTTTCTTGAAGATCCGTACATGACTTTTTGAGTTATGCTGCTAACAATCGTACTGAAAAACATCGGTTAAACACACGAACAGACCTGCTGATCATCACCAAAACTTAATCATTTATGTCTTTAACATTACTAGCAATTGCTGTAAGGTTCATAAAGATCCATTAGCACTATGTGAGTCATTTTGCTTGCAAACGTTAAAGTAAACGCAGATACAAAAAACAATTCGTCACAAAAATTTTGTCATTTAGTAACTTTTCGTGATAGATCAAACAATTTATGTAAATTGCATAAAAATCCGTCTTATTGGCCCAGACATGTAATGTTATTGAGGCGTTTCCAGCAGCGTCTATCCAGTTAAAATGACTCATCCGCGAGCAACTCTGTGGCAACAATAAAACAACATTTAATTTATAAAATTTGCGGTCGAGAACGGGTGCGGAGCGTGGACTAGAGCCATCGATTTAATAGACCCTGGCACTGAATTGAGGCATGGTAAAATCAACCCGGTATGGCTTAAATACGATTTTCCTTTTGATTCAATTCGTCTCAAGTCGATACAATAACAATTAGAGCACTCTGAGAGCTCATACCTGCGCCAAGCAAGGCAACGTACGGTAACGAAAAATTCAAATTGGCTCAAGCCATAACTTTCTTTCGATCAACACCAAAATCTAAACATTTGTGCATTTTGATAGTATTAAGATTTTCTGCAAGTTTCTTGAAGATTTCATAAAGATCCATTCAGTACATTTTGAGTTATTGTGCTAACGAGCCCAAAATTAAATACCGCAACAAACGAACGAACAAAGAGATCAGCACAAAGAAATGGCCATTTACTTTTCGCAACAAACCTAACAACTCATGTAAACTTCATGGAAATCTGTCCATAACTTTTTAGTTATGGCCCTGAGAAAAAAATAAGCCTACAATCAAACGGATGGACGGATTTCCACCAAAAGGTAACAATCTGTTACTGTTAACATACCTAACAATCCCTGAAAATTTCGTAGAGATCCGTTGGTAACTTTTTCACTTATCTTGGTGACAGACACAGGTACAGGCAAACACGACCAAAACATAACCTCCTTGGCGGAGGTAATAAGGGGGAAACGGCTTAAAGTAAAAAGCGAGGTCAGGTCTTGGACCTATCAGCAACGCGTGGCCGTTGCTCGGCTTGTACCTGAAAGAATAAAACATAAATATTGGTTATATAATTATGTGACGGTTGGTCATGTTCATGTCCATGACAAGCTTTTAGGCTTTCATATTTGCCGTGTGGGGAACTTATGAAGCAGCCTGCGTCTGGCAATAGCAATTTAGAGTTTTGTATAATGCCATATTTCATTCAAAAGCATTCTCATTCAGTTCTTCCCATGGTTTACATCAATTTTGCCAGGGCAATGTGCGAGGACTACTTTTGAGGGTGTATGGAAACCCTAGTGCAACGGACAATTTATTTTGCGTTACCCATTCCGTACTCTCTGAGTTGGGTCGAGAATGTAAAAATTTTTACAAGTGGAACCAGTGATGTTTGATCCAGCCAATGTTTTTAGGCCCCATTTGGGTGGCTAGCGGGTCTAACACAGCAGAGATTATGACTAACACGAACTAATTTTTACCCGGGCTTATGTACAGAATGTCATGGAAACATTGTGTTTGGTACCTGCCATGTTTCATCTAGTTGATTTTTTGTCCTCATCTGAGGCCCCCAGAACCCAAACGCAGCAGGGGCTCCCCGGCAGATGCATGTCTAATTCTTCATATGACCTATCATAGAGCTCATGAAGTATGGTGTAGTCTCTGGTCCTCTCATTTTCCGTATAGCTCTTTGTTCTTGTGCTCTCCAATAATTGGTACCTCGTCCGTTTTGGCCAAACTGCACTTGGCTGTCGATCTCTTAGGGGCGAAAAGAAAACTATTATAGCATATTCGGATCACAGAAGTGCTTATCTATGCTAACCGTAGGGTCTTCCCAACTGCTAAGAACCTTTATTAAAGTAGTCATGGTAGATCAGGAATAATTTCAAACACAAAATATAAGACAATAAATTAGTGAGTCCGTCATCAACACTGCCGTATTATGGTTCTACTAATCGTATTCTGGTACTGTTGCAGTGGACGAGAAAACAGAAGTATGACAGATGTGTGAAATTTTCATATTTACCAAAGACGCCTTAAGCTTCGTTTTTTGATATTTTGGGGGATTTTCGTAAATGTTCTTATTTATTCCATACACCCATACAGGCACATGGAAGACAAAGCATTACAGTCGAGAGAGCCTAGTAATTCATCCAAACTGTTCTGCACCACTATATACCTATTCCTTTACTCCAGAAATAATGTTCAGCGCTCTAAAAATTCTTTCAAAAATATATAAATTATCTACGCCGATGTAACTCAGTAGAAAGTACGCAAGTTGCTTGAAGCAAGAGATGCCCCTGTGCCACCAGCCCTGTGAAAATTTATCTGCTGCTATTTGGTTAATTGAAGTTCATGATGCCCAATGAACGTCCTTGTCAATGTACTTACACTATGGCATATTTAGTAACGGCCCCATAAGTGGTTGGTCATACGAACTACTGCGCCTCAGTTCTATCTTCATCAAGAGTTTCGAGCGGCACCGAACACTACTGTGTCATTTCGGTGCACTCCACATACTAATAAATATATTGGTGTGAAGGTGCGGCTTACTTGGTCATACCTGCATTGCAAGCCGAAGCGTTAGGTTTTGCTTGGACGACGCCAGTGCAAGCGCATATGTCCGTAGAACGAAGCGGTTTGGCCGACGTCGCTTGCTCTTCTCATTTGCCTATGATTGTTCTGTTATGAAGTTTTTTGTGCTGTTCTGCACCATATACTCATAGGAATTTCTCCATCTGACTCGAGTTTGATATATGTCTTACATTTCTGAACATTTCAGCTGGCTATCTTTTCATTCGAAGATAGGACGCGGCCTTTTAGTAAGAGAACAGGGGCACGACTCACTGTTGATAGCATGTAACAAATAATTTCTCTTCCTCGGGCTGTTAATGTCCAGCAAAGCTAAAACAGTAAAAAAAAAAACATATACTCAGTCGCAAATAACGGTTCTTGTTATAGTAGAACAACTATGATTATGGTCAAGATATTGGTTGTTTATTATCGAAATATCCTCCATATTGAACGATGTATGGGGTGCATTGTGGTATTGTGATGGTACAGATATGTCACGGCCTTCGGCCATATTGCCAACTAGAATTCCCCACCACACATACCCAATTACAACAATTAAGGTTTTAGCTGAACAACTATGATCTACTGTAGTGAATTGTAACACATTCACGACCAAAATCGACTGCGTTCAGCCAATGATACTACTATATTCTATCAAGATAAATTATTACAACTCAACGTATTATGCACTGGATGCTTGCTTTGTTTGCTGATGGTTAATTGCTTATAGAAAAAAAAAGTGAAATTTTTACGTGCGTGTTAGGCCTGCAGCTCAGAATGCTAGAAAGCAGGAGCTTGAACCAGTCTGTGCAGTTAACGCACACTTATATACCACTTCTCTAATTCTTAGCCCTTATAGGGCAATACTACACAGTTCAGAGGAAGTTGAAACTTGATTGATGCATTTTGGACGTACCTGTTGTCAGGGTACGTAAGGGTAAATTTATCATGAAACCCGATAGTATTTTACATAAAGCTAATGGGAAAAATTTTTGATGAAACTTTACAGGTATAGACCCAATGAACATTAAATAGATGAAAATATTTGATCAAAGATTGCAATGCTGTTTAACAAGGGATACAACAAATAAATAAGAATGATGGGTAACTACGCTAAAGTAGTAAAGCGTGAGTAGAAAATAAAAACAATAGATGAAAACAACATCAAGGCGGTTAGCGTCCATACATGCCCTGCAATTTTTGCAATTCATCGACAGGGAAGAAAAAACTATAGCATTAATTTTTAGATGTTTCGCATTATAGTCATACACTGTTGTTTTGGTCACGTATGTTGGGAATTATAGAAAGTATTATAATCCATGGCAACCCATACATATTCCTCCCAAATAATGGGAGGAATTCCAATCATGATCGTACGCACGGAAATCCGTTGATAATCTACCATGGTTATGCTCTAGCATAAGCTCTTCCATATTTAGCCTTCGAACATCCATGTACTACCATCTACCATATACAGTCTTCATACATCCATGTATTACCATCGACCTTCGTTTCCTGGCAAACCATAAGCAACCAATATCGCCTCTACCAATATTGACCTAAATATAGTAAAATCAAATTTATGTTTTGGTCGACATATCTACCATACTGTTTCATCATCCCTAATCAACCTTAATCTCTCATACACCACGATATTCTTCAATAATCACAACCATTATTTCCGACTGGGTAGAAACAAAGTTTATTCAAAGGGCTAGAGTTAGTCACTAGTATAGCTGCAGCTGTAGGTAGCGATAGCGATTCAAGAACAAATAACGCACAACATATGCACAAATCGCAAGAAAGTAAAACACGTATTTATTGGTTTTGAGAAGTTCAACATTTACACGACAGATTATACGGCCAGTGCTACTATACCTGTGAATGATAGATATGTATAGGGGTAATCTCATAGATGTCATTTCACCTTAATGCTGATTTTTTAGCAGAAATAGTATAACTCTCAATGAAATACAGCAGTTATAAAAGCTCTTCGACTTAGAGAAAGGATAAAATCATCTCTAAAAATGAATTTATTGGGGACTAAATTTGGCTTTAGAGATCCAGGTAATTAGCTGAAGGTCAACCGAGTAATCCCAAAGGGCTGTAACTCATTGGACACGTTAAATGACATTGTTCTGTAGCGCATTGCATCTATGCTACTAATAATGCAACCTATGCGTAAATTTGTCCGCCCTGATCAACAGAACAGCAAACAAGTAGTACAAATACGGTAGATAATATATTGCCTTGTGATAATATATTGCCGATTGAACAATAGTACAATGAATTCTAATCCTACACAGAGTAATAGAAAAGATTGGCAATATGTGCACACTACTATGCTGTGCACCCATCGACCTCATCATCATTACTCATACTAAGATTATTGACAACAGCGTCGCTTGGTCTGTTTTGACCCTGCACAGCTACAGAATTAGCAATTGTGACTACATAGCAGCATTTTTTGAAGTAATTTAGACACTGACAGTCATAAGAATTTGTCAGAAAAAACTGAATAATTACCAGGATGCGATATTGGCTCAGGAGGAGCGCTCGGGATCCGGGGATGAAAAGCTTATTGTAGAAGCTTCTTTGGCTTAGTTCAGTTTAACTCTAAATTTCAACAGAGCTGCGCTGTGAAGTGAAGTATGGGACACAGACTTGTTCGCATTCGTGGCTTATTCCTTTATGACTGCTATTCAAGCTTAGCTTGAAGTTGTGAAACAGTGTTTATGAAGACATACAGATCTAGATATTAATTAATCAACGACTGTGCCAGCTGGGTTCAGCTTTGCCTCCAATCGCCAGATTCCATTTTTCATGCAGTCTAAAAGTACAAGCTTACAAGTTTTGTTTCCAGTTATAAGATGATCGCTCAATATCAATAGACGGGTAGAAACATAGCGAGACCGTAACGTTGGGCATATATGCAATGTTTTTGCTGAAAGTAGTAGTATAGGGCGTCTATTTCAAGAATTCGACGGGTGCCACCTGGGCAGGCACCTTTGGGCAGTTTGTTTTATTGACGTCATAAGCCACGCCCACCTTCTCTATACATCTTTAAAAATCTATAGTTTTTGGAATAAACGTATCATTTTTGGTATTAAATAAAAGCTTATTGCAAATAGAATCTAAATATAAAACTTAAAAGAAATAAAACGCATGTAGAGGCCACCAATTTAAGGTCATACAAGGTCAAATGATATCGTTAATTTAGGACTTTAAATTAAACATGTAGCATAGCATGCCTGGTGTGCACATCGAATCATTTTATTGTACGAAATAAAACTATAGGTTTTTGATAGTCGACTTCAAATATAGATCACCTAAAAAATGTTAAGGTGATATAAATGTAAACAGTGTACTACTTGCAGGTTCCGCTATACAATGGTAATTCAAGATAGAGCCACTTACAAAAGGGCTTGTGAAACACAAGATCACATCTTTCGAGACAAGCAATCAACATATACAATAAATTCAACATTGCAGATCATGTTTTACTGTTTTCTTGTCTCCACTACCATTGTCCTCTGATTCCATTTCTCCTCGAAGCTTATCCAGTTTTTTCTCATCAGCCTCGACTGCATGCTCAGTTTTCTCTGGGTGCACATTTGCACAGTGTTCTTTCACTTCACAGCTGCAGTATGAAGTAAGTTTATGATGTGTCTGCTAATGCAATTTCTACACGATGGGGCATGACCATGGGACAGTGACCGTGTCCGCGTTTGCTTCCACACGTATAGTGGGGCAGCACCCGACATATAGGGCAAGCGATTGAAATACTTGAACGTCAACGCGCCCTTGTTGTGATCGCTATGCCCCTATGTATGGTTTACAAGTGACACGTCCCCTCTCAACCCGTGTGTGTTGAGTTCGCTGAGAAGTAGGGCATGTCCTGCTCTCTAGCAGATAGAGAGCAAAAAAAAAAGCGACGTGTCGATAGGGCATGCCCCATCGTTTGGAAAGGCCATAAGCGGTAACTACAATTTGCCCTGGAACACAGTGGCACAGACTTGCAGCTACATGTAGCTGTATACGAATTCTCGCTCACGACTTCGACGTGTTTTCATCACCAGCGAGTGAATCGAAAAGCGGCGATAAAGTTTACGTTGGAGATTTAAGTTTGGATATACCGGGTGTTGCAAAAAAAAAGACTCTGCCAAACGTTTGCAGGTGATAGGGACACTCAAAACAAACACTTTTTCACGAATACCAAAAATTCCAAAACTTGTTCGTTTCCGAGATATTGACATGTGTAATTTGTAACAAATCCTTACCTAAAACTGCAACTAAATGAAGGCCTACCTACATACAACTCCTGTTGCAAATAAACAGTAGAGTGGAAACTGAAAGAATATTGTGTAGAGAAATGTAATACATTAATTTTTCAACCAATTACATTAAATGTTCAAAATGTCCACCATTTACTTCAGTGCAGGCGTGACACCCCCTCTGAAAGGACTGTTGAACACGAGATAACATTTGTCGATCTTCAGCAATGTTGCCTGCTGCGACCGCAATCCTGGTAACAAGATCAAATTCTGACTGCAGAGGAGTGCCGTACACCAAAGTTTTCATGTGGCCCCAGAAAAAAGAAATCCAGTGGATTGAGGTCGGGAGATCTAGCAGGCCATGTTCCTGGACCATTTCGCCGTTCCGGTAAAGTAATTTGTAAACACAGTGTTGCCATAACGTAGGCAACTGCTGTATTGCCAGAATCAAAGGTATAACTAGGATTAACGTAAAGACTTATTTACTATTTGTAAGATTACCCTAAACGTTACACATGTCAATATCTCGGAAACGAACAAGTTTTGGAATTTTTAGTATTCGTGAAAAAGTGTTTGTTTTGAGTGTCCCTATCACCTGTGAAAGTTTGTCAAAGGTTTTTTTGCAACACCCGGTATATTTGTTTGTCTACCCAATAAGTCGTCGAAGGAGTTGAGCAATGTTCATAATTTTTTGCAGGGAGTCTGGTGGGTTACCCTCAATATGACCCATACCAAAAGAAAACTAGGATTAGCTGGTCATAAAAAATGGCGGCGAGGACATTTGCTCCCATCGCGGGTGAAGGTCTTACTCCACGAGGGCTTCTACAGAGGCTTTGATATTACTTCTATATCGATCTTCCTCGTGAAAGCAAGTGGAGCAGGCTTGTAAGCCCAAACAATGGCGTCAAATAGCAACTACAGTTGCGAGTATAATTAAGGGACAAAAATAAAAAAAATCATATCTCAAAAACTGTAAAAGGTTCAACGCTGAAATTTTAACACAGAAGAGGTATTGGGATACCTAATAATATGCTAAGAATTTATTACGATCCGAAGGATAATAAAAAAGTTATGTATATTTAACTTATAATTATGAATTTAGTGTGAGCAGAATTTAGGGACACTTTTCAAATATTATAATTTAAATCTTCAGTTACCCCATTTTCTTGCGTTTCCGAAAAAGAAGAAGACTGCCTACATCATATGTAAACATTGCAAGTACTGCAAGCATGGCTACCCGGGAATAAGTTGATAAATCTTTACGCATGAAAATTGTTAATTTGCACAAACAAAATCTCCGCATTAGGGCAATCGCAGAACAGGCAAATCGTTCAAAGAGTATTGTTGGAAGAATTGTGAAAGATTATGGAGATGTTGAACGTGTTTCGAGTGTTCGGAAACGTGGGAGGCCCAGAAAAACTTCTGCTAGGCTGGATAGGATCATCCAACGCACAGCATTAAAGGACCGTTTTGCTACTGCCTCTTCTATTTNAGTGTGTTGAGGTTTCTTGATGAGGAAGGAGTGGAGACTCTTGACTGGCCTGCTCAAAGTCCTGACCTCAACCCCGTAGAGAACCTGTGGAAAGTCTTGGGTGAGAAAGTCATGGCTCGAAATCCAACAAACACTGAGGATATGAGGACAAAGCTTCAAGAGGAATGGGGCAGGATTGATATTGAACGATGCCGCAATTTAATTGAATCTTGCCCTCGAAGATGTGCTGAAGTCATCAAACATAAAGGATCGTTCACAAAATATTAATTAAGGATGGACGTTTTTGTTAAATTTGTTGTTGTGTTGCGTTTTTTTTCAAGTGTCCCTGCTCACACTAAATTCATAATTATAAGTTAAATATACATAACTTTTTTCTTATCCTTCGTATTGTAATAAATTCTTAGCATATTATTACGTATCTCAATACCTCTTTTGTGTTAAAATTTTCAGCGTTGAACCTTTTACAGTTTTTGAGGTATGAAATTTTTTATTTTTGTCCCTTAATTATGCTCGCAACTGTAGTTGCTATTTGAGGCCATTGTTTGGGCTTACAAGCCTGCTCCACTTGTTTGCACGAGGAAGCTCGATATAAAAGTAATATCAAAGCCTCTGTTTGGAAGTGAGGAGACAAGTACTCTGAGTTATTGGCTGCGCAATGCACATGTCTCATCAGTTGAGGTGGGCGTTCCGAACAAAATTGTTCGCGAACCTTTATTCGAAAATTTGTTCGGACCGGGCGAATGCCGTTTTTGGGTTCGGAGGTTCAGAATTGAACCAATATGAAAAATTCGGACTTCCGGTTTCGGAAAGTCTTTTTTTTTCGCGTGTCGGAATCTCCGAATCCCGAGAAAAATCTAAAAAAAAAAACATCAAACATTGGCTTTTAACCTTTCGGCGGCGTACAGATGTGGTGACGCCTATGTTTATGTAGCAAATAGAGACGCTTATGACCATTAGTATTTGTCCTTTACTCTATCACTTCTCTCTACTTCTGTTCCAGCATGGGCGTGTAAGGCCGTGTTCACACGGTCCTCATCGTAACTCATTCAGTGAAACTGATGGACGCGGCGCATTGATTTGATAGAAACAGCTGCAGCAAACGCGGGAGACTGAAAGATGAAACATGGCCATTTTTTTTACACGTCATGTAATTTAAGATCAGTCAACAGAACCTATAAATGCTTAATTTATCCTCTCTAGCGGTTTCAAATCCCGAACCAGTTAACAATTTTTTACCATCACTTTAACGATCAGAATCACTGTATTCTCGTTTAACATAAGAAAGCTAGTTGAGCTGTAAATTTATATGTTGCAAGAACACTTACGCCATCTTTGATTTGAGGACGAAGCGCATTGCTGCGTGCTGGTATCACTTTTATCGATTTATCAGCCTATAGACATATAAAAAATACGCAGTTCGTGTCAAATTCAGGCTAAAAGATAGTGGGATACGAAAGTGACTTCAGACCGAGGCAAAATATATGCAAAAAATTAAAGGAACGAAATCATAACAGAAAGCGTGGCGTTATTCATCTTAATGAAAGTTGTTTCTATGAGTAGACAGCGACGGAAAAAGTTGACGAACAGCTCGTGTTCATTTACGTGACTGAATGCGTTACGATGAGGGATGTGTGAACACAGCCGAAGTGAGTGTATGTGTGTCAAATGACCACTGCTTGAAATGTATTCCATATGCAAGCCTGTGTGACTCTGTGTAGTAATGTGAAACAATGACAGGTAATAGCGACTGCCTGGGCTACCCTTGTTTGAACTGGGAAATAAACTCGCGGTGTTAACCTCATTGCTTTATCTGTAACACACAGACTCGTCATCTTGTAACCGCAGCTGGCAGCCAACCAGTCAGAATGCTGGTTAGGGCGAGTTCACACATTTCTCATCGTAACGCATTCAATCACGAAAATGAATACGAGCTGTACGTGCGTCATTTTTTTTTCTGTCGCTATCCACTCTTAGAGCAGACCCTTATTTCTTTACTTTTCGCTGATTTTTTTGCCTTGGTTTGAAGTCACCTTCGTATCCCAAGATCTTAAAGATTCCTTTTGATAGGAACAGCCTATTTTTAAAATCTTTATAGCCTGAAAAACCGATGAAAGTGAAATCAGCGCGCAACAATTCGCTTCTTTGTCATATCAAAGATGGCGTTATTGTTCTTATAACATTTTCTGGTCATCTAATTTCTTGTGTTTAACGGGAATACAGCGATTCTGATCGCTAAAGTGACGGTGAAAGGCATTTTCGTCAACTCATTCATGATTTGAAATAGCTATGAAGGACGCGGCTCGTAAAAAAAATAAATAAATAAAATTGGACGCACTTCCTTCATTCTTCAGTCTCCCGCATTTTCTGCTACTTTTTCCACCAAATCAACGCGCCGCGTCCATCAGTTTGACTGAACGCGTTACGATGAGGGATGCGGCGCGTTAATGTTATATGTATAAGCAGCCGCAGCCAACGCTAGAGACTTAAGGATCAAGAATGTCCCTCTCATGAACGCACCGCGTCGTTGAAATTCGGTAAACAGAACCTATATATGCTTGGTTTATTGTGGTTCCAAATGTATACGCCAATAAAAATGCTTACTTACCCTCACTTTAACGATCAGAATCCCTGTATTTTCGCTTTACTCACGAAAACTAATTAAGCAGAAAATTTTGCTAAACACTGACGCCATCTTTGATTTGACAACGAAGCGGATTGCTGCGTGATGATTTCACTTTTATCAGTTTATAAGGCTATATTTTTTTTAAACAAGCTGTTCCTATCAAATTCAGGCTATAAGATCATGGGATAGGAAATGTAACTTCAAACCAACACGATATAAGTATAGACTAAGCAGAAATGTAAAGAAACGATATCATTAGTGAACTTGTGGCGTCATTCATTTGAATGAAGGATGCATCCACATGTGCACAGCGCAGAAAAAGTTGACCCACAGTTCGTGTTCATTTTTGTGATTGAACACTTGACATTGAGGTACGTGTGAACACGGACTTAGTAACGCGCAGCCACCGGTGGCTACAATAGTCAGACATTCTTCAACCGTTGCTCTGAATAATGTAGATATCTTAAAAAAATATTTTAATCGGAACGCTTTAAATTTAGATTCGTGATGAGTAAAATTTTGGCTTTAAAATGTTCGGAAGGTATTGGAATTAAGGTTCGCTTTGCTATCTTGTAAAGATTCGGAGGTTCGCGAACAAAATAATGTTCGGAATAAATGTTCGCACCGAAATTTTGAAATTGGGTTCGTTAATTGGAGGTTCGGAACCCCAAACCGGCAAAGATTTGGATTTGGAACCCAAATAAAGGTTCACGCGCCCACTCTGCTCGTCAGTTTGCGATATGGGTACCTCTCCGTTTGACAAGGGAATGATTGCTGCTCTCAACTTGATGATGGAATGAAATCTTAATCTACCCGTATTTACTAAGCCCAATGCAAAAGAAGTGGACTAGAAGAAAACTGTAATATACTTTATCCTTCTGCACTGCGGCAAGATAGCTGAACCTCTCAGCAATTTGATATTTGTATTGTTTAGCAAAATGAAAAGCTTTCAAAGGTCAAGAGGCTACCTTCTAATGACAAGCCAGCAATAGAGCATATCACACGTGCTCGGGTCCAAGAGTAAATCTGAAAAGCATCCGATCAGAATGAATCTTTACAGCAAACTTTTCCATTCTTAGATCGAAAAGAGAAGAGCAAATCCTCTCTTCATGGCAGACTTGGCATAGTGAAGGTTGCTCAGGAATTATTAGAACTCGTTGCTTGAGGACGTAAGTCAGTGCCACGGTGTTCTTGTGCTCGATATAGCTACCGGTTAGCTAACACATCATGAACTTACTTCATACTGCAGCTCTGAAATGAGAGAACACTCTGCAAATGCGCCGTCGATACTGATAAGGAAAAAGAATTGAATGAGCCTTGAGAAACGGTGGAATTAGAAAACAAGAGTAGTGGGGTCAAGAAATGAGAAAAAATGCATGGTGCAAAATATTGAATTTCTTCAATGTGTAGGATTATTGTTTGAAACGATGTATACTTCAGCTTTAGAAGGCATATTGTGTACGGTTCCATCCGTATTCTGAATATTATTCTATACCGAAAGATGGAGGTAACACACTGTTTACATTTGAACGACTTCGCCCTTCTTGAAGTGATCTATTTGTAGCAAACTAACAAGAAGCGTATAGTTTTATTTCATACGATAAAATGACTTGATTTGACCCAAGCATGATATGCTACATGTTTAAAGTTCTGTTTGACCTTGTGTGACCTTATATGACCTATAAGTGACCTCTACTTGCGTTTTATCTCTTTCAACTTTTATATTTACCTTCTATTCGTCATAAGCCTCAACTTGATATCAAACATGATATGTATATTCCAAAATTTAGATAAGTCATAACGAAGATGTATGTGAAAAGGTGGGCGTGGCTTATGACGTCAATAAAGCAAATTGCCTGAAGGTGCCAAGGTGGCACACCCGTCGAATTCCTAAAGTAGACGTCCTATACTACTACTTTCAGCAAAAACATTGGATATATGCCCTACTTGACGGTTAGCCAAAAGTTAGGTCATATCTACTCGACTATGAAGATAATGTGTACCATTGAGAGAATAGTGATCTTACAATGGTTTCCCTTCCAGTGATATTGTCTGAGGTGAATGAAAAATGCTCAGCTGTCTATTGCATAAGATAGCTACAAAATTGCCCCGGATTCACCTATTATTTATTTAGCTAAGAACCTAACATTTCCTTATTTATACTTTGCAGATTGTTGAAATGAAAATGCTAGCTGACGAATTACAAGAATGAGTTTAATATAGTGTGAATGATCAGTATTTTCCATTCTGCCCCTGCATGATAGTAGGGCTTTACGGAAGTTCTTGTAGAAGATGCAGGGCGTGTGGTCTAACAGAACGCCCTTGACCTTCTGATAAAGGAAAGACCGGTAAATGCTTGTCATGCCTTATCGATCGGGGTTCCCATAGGCGCTGTGGTTACTTGGCGCGGGCATGGGGGGGTGTGTTCTGGTGAGCACGACGGCCATTGGGTAGACGCTGGGGGTGTGGCGTCACGTTTATCAGCCTAGTATCGCAGGGCCGGTTATCAGTAACTAACTACTGTGCTCAATATTCTTTCCCTGGCGACAGTTGCATCAATTCAGAAGTAACATCGCAGCATAGCGTTAGTTTGGTTAGCTCTGAGCACTTCTACCTTACGAATTCTTCACAACAGACTTGCCTTACCGCTTCTCTCTGCCATACCAGATGGACAAATAACAAAGATCCTCCTGCTGTTAAGAGATTAGTTTATATTCTGCTGCACGCTTGAAAGCCGAAACACTCGGCACCGTCAATGACTTCATGCGAAATGCGAATATATATATATTTATACATATTATATTACACATATTATATATCAGAAGGAAATTAATAGAGAAGAAAACTCATTCATTAAATCTCATTTGATTGTCTGATATTATAGCTCATTTGTGTGCGTAATGAGTTCAGCTACAGAGGTATGGGTGGTTCGCACTTCGAACAGAATATGAAGTATAAATATGGCTTCACTTCAAAGAAGAAGGTCAATCAGGGCCCAGATCTTGCCTTTGGTGCTGTGAATGTATCCACCAGCCTCCGCTGCAATTTTCAATTGATAATTGTTTGTTGTTCAATTAGTATGTGTTTTCATCATTTATTTATGTGTTTAAGGGATAAAATTCGCAATTTACGACAATAATTATTATGACGAAATTAATTAAATACCCATCGGCGGCTCAGCCGTACCGTTTCTCGATGTGACGTCAATGATGACATCACTTTTTTGGTGCTAGTTTCACGTGAGTCCACCCGATACGCTCTTCATTGCCTGGGGGTTAGCCACAACGAACAAATCTGAGAGGCAGGAAGCCAAGTTCGAATAATGAATAAAATTCTTTATACCTCATATCGAACTAGCTAAAATGAGCTATGATACGACTATCCCACAGGTTTTTTTTTTTTCAAATATAGCAACTATTTCGGAACAGTCTGGCAGTGGTTTTTGAACAAGAATTTCGGGACTGATGGAAAAGAAAATTTCAATAGTAGGAGGCTGGCTCAAAAGTTCATGAGCAGACAAAAATATATTATAGGTACTAATTTAGAGGGTGTACTTGATAGAGTTTTTGACCAACGTCGGCCATTCAGTGCCGACTTCATTAACAACTTGCTTTATTGCACCACAGTCTGGGAAATGATTTTTCCAGCAGTGCACATCAACACTGCAATGAGTGTATGATTAGTCAGCTTGTGCCCTCTAGAAATATTGTACTTAGCTTTTCTGCGATTTTTCCTCTTCTGTCATTATTATTATTTTTTTTTCGCCAGTGCGAATGGTTGGTCTGAAAGAAAACTTAAATTTTATTCTGTTTAGAAAGGAATATTTTGTTTGCTTGAAATTATTTTAATATGTAAATTAATTATTAAATCTAGAGCATAAACTATGCTTAGCTGTTATCGAAAACAGCGGAGAAATACTAAATCCCGAATAAAATTTCTGGCTGTGTAACGACCTTTTTGGCCCAGAGGGCGTAAAAGCTGCATTTTTTCTTCTACGGCAAAAATGAGACTATTATGGGAGTAGAATCGCACATAAGAACAAGACGTAGTTTACAATATCCAAATTCGCCTATATGCGGTTTGTGAGTCGGGTGGGCCGACCAGAGCGCGACTGATTTCCAGCCTCGCGTCTTCGCTCGCTGTTTCCCGCAGCCACCGGTGACCGCCACTCTCCACCCGCATGATTATTTATCCAACCTCAATGTCTCACCTTCTTACACACCTGTGATCTTAGAGTATTTACCACAATACAGTGTTTGATTTTTTCATAGTTGTATATTTTTTGTAAATTGCTGCAATATGCTATTACTGTCGTATTTTAGCTGCGCTTAAGAGCTGCAATATTGGAAATAAAGTTAGATTTACAATTCAAGGGGTTAAAACGTGGGTAGAGGAATGTAATCCCCTTTATATAACGTAACCTAGGATTGACATCTGCGAATTCACCTCATGAAAGTTAATATGCAGGTGTAATCCTAGCAAATAAAAGGAACCAGGTGTGAATCAGTGTAAAATAGACGTTCCTTAAGAACCTGCACCTGACAAATAGAGAAAAGTAATATGTGAAGTTGTTTTTTTTTTAAATATTCAGATAGAAATATACTATGTCTGATGATTAAGGTGTGTAGTTATCTTTTACTGGGAACGTATTATATTGCTTTCTTTACCCATGGAAGAACTTAATTACATGCTCATATACTGAGTTTTCTCTTTTTTAATAGTCTAATAATTATACCCACTGAATTAGTATAGGACAGAAGCTTGAAATAGCTGGTATCTTGTTAGTGAATCATTATTCAAATATCCTATTGTAAAGCAACATCAAACGTTACTAATTACCTACGACTTATGATGTATGATGTAAATATGGATATTTTGTTGGCCATTGTTATTCACCTAATAGTAGAAATACAGTATTTTAAAGCTACGAATCCTAATTATGATTGAAATAGCCTGAAGAACAAGACAGGAATCCTGTTTCGAAAGCCAGCAGGTGAACTGTACGCACGACCTCTGTTCATGTGCTAAAACATTCTTAAGAAAATTCGGGCAGCAGTTTGTGCAAGTCGTATCGGTGTCCCTGCCACACAGATTTAGGCAGGCAGACTAAATTACCGAAGCCTGCGTAAGGCCTGCTTTTTTCTTAAAAACCTCACTTGAATTGTTGCGATCCTNGCTCCTGTGGTACAAACATTCTTAAGAAAATTCGGGCAGCAGTTTGTGCAAGTCGTATCGGTGTCCCTGCCACACAGATTTAGGCAGGCAGACTAAATTACCGAAGCCTGCGTAAGGCCTGCTTTTTTCTTAAAACCTCACTTGAATTGTTGCGATCCTATACCTGCAATGTCAGTGGATTGAACGGAATGTGTCTTTGCTGAGACGACGGTAGCCACGTGAGGAGCACTTGTCAAAATTTTTATCTTGAGCCTCTATATCGTATAAAATACTTAGCCGCTCAGCACTATGCATCGACAATAAAACAGCTGTAGATGAAGAAGCGATGAAATTCATGAAGTCATTATAGTTCATTTCTGTTCCATGCAACTCGTAATAAAATTACCCAAATGCATTGCAACTGCAAGAACTTTCTCACGCTAGCTTTGTACTGAAATGTCGTGCCTAGCTTGACGATCCGACAATTTACTCATGTCGAAATTTGCGAAGATATCGGTCGTCTACTTACGCATTTAGGAGCCGCCACCTCGCCATGCACTCTGCTACAGAAGGCTACTTGAAGCAGTTTGCCCTGCATGCATAAATGCATTGAATAGCTGACCATTTTTCCAAGAACTATTTAGTTTGCCAAAAAGCTCAGCTTTCTTCAGAGATCAGTTAACGTGTTTTTGTAGACACTGCTATTTATTTTGCGGTTGGAGGTAGGAATATTACTCAATGCCAACAGAATGTTGGTACCTAGCCCGCATGTCACTTAGAACAAGTCCGTCGATCTCTGGCCTGGAATAGTGTGTGCCGAGACCGGGTAGAGGGAGCCGATTTTCAGTACACACACCCCTCCTCCAACGACTAAGAAGCCCTCTCCTTCATAGCGGAAATCGAGCCCTTGAATGTGGCCAAGGTTCTTTTCAACGACCAACTAACCTGGAGCATACCAATTTCAACTTATGCTCCGGCTCACAATTCCCCCCCCCCCCAAAAAAAAAAAAAAAAAANTGTCCCCCCCCCCCAAAAAAAAAAAAAAAACCTGCCACTCTCTCCTACTAAAAACCATTTTCACTGAGCATGTGAGGAACCAACATCTCGACCTATACCGCTGAGTTGTTCGGCGTGTGCGCAGCGGTGCATCTCATTAGAGACAGGGATGAAAGGAACTTACAATATTCTCCGACTCACTGAGTGTAGTGCACGCCATTTGAGCATACGACAGCATCCACCCCGTCATCAACCGAATAGTAACAACGATACAACAACGACAAGAGAATGGAAAGTCGGTCTGTATCTGTGAGGTGCCCGGTCATGTTGACGTCGCGAGCAATGAGCTCGCCAACGAGGGAGGAGTCGAAGCAGGTGGCCCTGTCGGAGTTGCCCACGTCAAACCGTGCAGTCCCCTGCCGAGACCTTACCCACTAATCAAGCGAAACTTTCGCCAGCAATGACAATCCCAATGGCTGGCGCAGAGAAATAATGAATTACGAACAATCAAAGAAACCGTCCGACAGCGGCACTCGTCAAATAGTGACGACCACCGAATGAACGTCGTATTGTGCTGCCTACGTACTGGGCACATGAGACTCACTCACGACTCTGTGCGGATAGTGTGCCACTGAAGCACTAGTAAAATTTCTACTACTACCACATCAGCATGTTTTAGCTTATTAAAGAGAGGTGTAGAAAAATTTTTGAAGCTCAAGGGCTCTTACAATGATACCGGTCATTGTTGTTTACCACGTAACTTGGACAAATTTTTTTTTTTTTTCAAAACTGTCTCAACGAAGCTGAATATTATGTGGAAAATGTACAACGGGTCGAGAAAACTGTGCGATAAGAAATCTTATCACTATATCGTTATCTTTAGTTTCTGCGTATACTCATTGAGTGCAGTTAAAGAAAAGGCTATGAAAATGGATTGCAGAGATTGTGTGCAGCTTCATAAAGTAAAAAATTTCTGTTAAGTTTCAAATTCCAAAATGCAGTCTGATTAAAGGAGCTAATAGCCCTGACTTTGATGATTTCGCTGACGGAAGTGTACTGAAGTACATCTTGAATGACAATGTTATCACGATGTGATAGAGTCTCTTACTATCTTAAGGTTTTCAGCTGCACCGAGCTATGTTATCTCTACATGATACAGTATCACATTTGAGTTTTTCACTATGGTGTGAAACATACCGTGGAACAACAGTTGATATTCGACAGCTGCTGGAACTTTAGGAACACTTTTGGTTTGCAGAATATTTAGGTTTAGTCTAGTAATTAATAGTTGCAACCAAAGATTCTGAATATAACGCTTATGCCTGTAAGGTTATAAAACCCCCAGGCATTAAGACGCCGTCGTTTGGGTCTCCAAAGTCGATCTGAGTCAAGTACACTTCACTTAAGTTGTCCGGACCTGCAGACAGGAACTTTGGCTTTGTCACTTTGAATCGCATTGCAGTTCTTAGAAACAACTCAGTTAAGTTGAACCGACTGAAAAGAAGTAAGATTGAGTTCGTCGAAGTCTCACAGGTGATCAATCTTGAATTAATTCCATGAAACGTGAATAAACTGGTCGAAGCCAGGGCACCTGTCTGCAGTTTCGGACAAATTTAGTGAAGTGTGCTTGGCTTAAATCGACTGTGACGACCCAATCGAAGGCGTCCTGAGTGTGTTTTCCAATTCAACATTGGACGCTTACAGTAAATTTTTCCGTCAGCGTAATGTGGCAATGAAAACGAACATCTCTCTCGATTTTAATAAAAGCTTCTGTATTTTTTTTTAAATCTATTCATAACTTTTCGAGTTCTGCTGCTGACAAACATTCTGACAAGCCTTAGTCAAGCACACAAACAGGCCAACCGATCATCACGAAAATTATTTTAATCATTTATATCTTTCAACATGACTAACAATTCCTACAAATTTCATAAATTTCCTTTGATACCTATTTGATTTATTTTGCTATAATATATAAAATTAAGCACAAAGACAAACCAACAAACAAAAAAAAAAGATACAAATTGTCACAAAACTTGTTATTTACTCCTCGTTGTATACCGTAAAACGGGGTGATTTCCAACGCAGGGGTGACTTAGGATAAAAACAGGTAAAAAGGAACTTACTGCAGTGACAGGAAGAGTATCTAAAGTTACCAGCAAACTTCTACAGTGTAATAAAGGTTGGTATCTCTGTAGTACATATATCACTAGGCCCAAACTCAAACTCGACTAGCATAAACACGGAAAGGAATATGTTTTGTAAATAAAACAAACAAAAATATCCCAACACACAAAGCGTATTCCTTTCTGTGTTTATGATAGTCGAGTGTGAGAGTGGACCTAGTGATTACAGCAGAGATACCAACCTTCATTACACTGTAGGAGTTTCCTTCTAACTTTTGATACTTTTCCCGTCACTGCAGTAAGTTCCCTTTTACCTGTTTTTGTCCGAAGTCACCACGGCGTCCGAAGTCACCCTGTTTTACGGTACCTAACAATGCATGAAAAAATTTCTTAAAAATCCGTCCACAACTTTTTGAGTAATAGCATTATGAAAAGAGAGGCAAACACACACAGAGATATAAGGATCTTCACCAAAACTTAATCATCTGTTTGTGTTAACATACCTAACAATCCCTGCGAACTTCGTTAAAATCTGTCCACATCTTTTTGAGTTATCTTGGTGACAGACAAAGAGACAGAGGGTATATCAGTGGTATGGTTGTCGGACGATACTCTGTGCTGCCGGGTGTTAGTTCCGAAAAAATTCTCTTTGAGGTTTGACTTAAGCTAAGCTTTCACCGTAACAGCAGCAGAGATTTCTTTAGTGTACCCGTTGACGGACTAACAAGGGTATAATTACTTCCATGCACCTGTTGTTTACTGGTTGGAGTTTATTTAGATTAAGTACTGAAGCGACCTAGTAAGAAAATTACTTTTCCAGCGGGATAAGATTCAGAATACAAAATGGCGCTTGCAATTTGGACTCCTTTACTGTTTCGCATTGGAAGCTCTTTTGTAGGGAATGTTTTGCAAAAACGGAGAAAATATGAACTACTGGCTATCCTCTGTTTTTCAACTTGTAAACATAGAAAGAGTGGCAAAACGCTGTCAAAATTTCCGAAGAAAAAACGCGCTGATTTTGTAAATCAATGCTACTTTCAAGCAATGCTGCCACACGTCAGTATCAAAAGTGTCAGAGCTTAGTAAGTAATTAAGAATGCTCAAGTTATCTCAAGAAGTTTTAAAGTTTTTTTTAATCATTTATGCATAGCATTCGAAGCTAGTGACTGCCGAGGCAGAAATGCGTAGCACAGTCAAGGATAAGTAAGGTTGTAGCAAGAGCGCAATTAATCAGTTGCCAGCGGGGGGGCATACAAAAAATACCGACACCGAACGCAACACTGGACTATTTGCGGCGCGTGGTGCGGCGCCTGATCAGCAAGAGTTAATTCGCTTCAGCCTCGTGATTCACGGCCTGCACCTGCTCTTCCGCCGCCTGTCCAGTGTATTTATAACTCGTTGTTGGTGAGAAGAATGCTAATAACATAGAGAAAACTTGAATGACTAATTTGACAACTGCGGCAAGCTGGTAAATTGCTGGGAAGAAACGAACTTAGTTTTCAGCTACTACTCGGCGGCCCTTCGATAAATATGGAAATTGTGTAATAAGGAAATAAGTATGGTGACTGATGGGGTTGCTGCAATCATCACAATAGCTTTTCTTACTAACCTCTTAATTACAGAAATGAAAGGAAATTTTTATAAGATATTGAAGGTAAAACAATGAGTAAAACGGGAAAATATTAGTAGATGAACAGAAAGTTATTGCATAGCGATAGTATATCGGGGCAATAAAAGTGGCAATAAAATATATGTATGTATTTTATCCTCCGTACTGCTCCCCCTTGCGGTGGTTGTAATTATTAAGTCGCGTGGCGTATACGGTGCATTGCACCGGCCTGCTTAATATCCTATTTAACGGAACTGAGGAGTCCAGTGCGACATGTTAATATCATTATCGTCCTCATTTCCTTACGGTAAAAAATTAAGTAGAATATTAAGATAATTTTTTTTAATGAGCAGGAAACTTACCCCATTTACTCTTTATAGAATTCCGTTGTTACAAATGAGGCGACAGTCGAGAAGATTCACTTGCAAATTGACAGCAGATTTGCATTTATGTAGCAGAGGAGCTATCCGGAGTTTGCTCCACCAGTTTTTAAGGCTGATTTTCCCGGAACTATTTCCAGTTGTGCGTGAATGGTGAACCTGCATTGTAAATGATGTAATGTAAAAATGAAATGATTATTATTGCTCTAATGGATTGGAAATTAACTAAAATATCAAATGCTAAATGCCAACAGCTGCAGTTAGAAGCGCATACCTTCGCTAACCAAAGCAGTGCTACAAAACAGAAATGTCAAAGAGATAGGAAGATAAACTGACAAAAGAACTGGCGAATCATACACAAAACTTTAACCATGCATGTTGCTCTTCGTGACACTGTTAACAGTTCCAGCTAGTTCCGTGATGCTTCGTCCATCGCATTTTGAGTTATGTATGCTGCTAATAGATAAACAGAGAAAGCTGGCAGAAATGTAACTCTCAAAGAGGTGAAAATACTATAGATTATAAGGAAAATGATTGAACTATAGAATAAAAAAGGGAACTTGATGCAGTAGAAATTTACTGATTTTCTAGCACCCATAAAAAGTAATTGCCCTATGACGCAAAAAAAAAAAAAAAAGATGGAAGGATATGACCACAAATTAACAAATGTTATGTAATAAGACGAAAATTTTCACAGGAAGGATACGATGGGTTGCCTATTCGGTATTTAAAATCAATTCGGAAGATCTGGATGTGGACTACTGTTGGGTGCAGCAGTCAGAGCAGCAAACATTTGTACTAGGCGTTGAAACTCCTGTCGAAAATTCAGAGAAAAAATTGAAAAATCCCTAGATTTTGGAAATAAAAGAATCACGATTAATGATGAGTTAAAACTTTTGACTTATGCGTAGTTACCCGGTTGCAACACCACGTGTGTTGGGTAGTCGTCTTCAGCTGCAATCACAAGTTTCCAGCATGGATACTGTAGGCAATAGAGATATAGACATATATCCATTCCATGCTACTCGTAGTGGTAAGAGTGCTGTGCTTGTAGTCTTGTGGTCCTAAGTTCGCTTCCTTGCCCTCCAGGAGAGTGAAGTCCTCCCAAGTTCAGGGCTGCAACGTCAGCATTTCTTACACTCACAGTCCTCTGAGAGTGCACTGACCTTACAAGCATTAGGGGCAGTCAAGGGGAGCACATTCGTCATTTGAGTCTTCTGTCTTTAATACCATAGCTCCGTCCACCCTAGGTCAACTGCAGCCGTTTACTCCTCTGGTTCAGAGCGGGTATTTATCTGCAGTATGAAGCTGCACATATGGATTTCCTAGGCAGGGATTGTTGTCAGGATTATTTTACAAACAGCTTAATGAAGAGTTTCGCCTTCAGAGGCTCCTGAGCACCTATCTCCATTTCCATATTCATTTTGCTGCCCACAGTTTCTCTCACTCTGCCTGATGCCTTAATTAAGTCTGTTTTTTCCCTTCGTCTCTGTAATGCTGCTGCATTGTACGGTGGTTGGACATGATTTCTTCATTGTTTTATTTGCGCACTGCCAAGTGTTTATCCCCGACGGCATATAATATTTCCCCATGCACTTCCATGATTTGCCGCTCAGTGCAGCAGCCTACAGAGTTATCCACTGACTTGACACAGATAGATAGTCTTCATTCGCGTTGGTCCTATGAGCAAAGTACAATTTAGAGAGAGGGGTGCAGTATAACGAGAGTGCAGAGCGATAAGCGAAATTGCTAACATGATGGAATAAGCAATATATCAACGCTGTATGCTAACGCTACAAGCTTCACACAGCTCGTCACTCTATTCTTAGAGAGCATAAACAGCTCGATGCTACCTAGAGCTGCATGGTTTTAGCATTCCCAGAAGCATCGGATATAGGCCTCCGAGCAAAATCTTGCTATGCCTGTAAACAAACAGGACACTTATTTTATTCTGTAGTTTTACAGAACTTCAACTATTTTGTCAGTAAACAGAAGCTTAATAACTAAGCACGATGACAGCATTTATCTGGTGCCTCCACTCGTGTTGTGAGTTGGTCCGGGACATTTTAGTAGTCTTGAAATAGAGTTAATTTTTATTGGTATATGTCGTGTCAACTGTCGGTGTACATCGCCATGTCTGAAGACCACTCCCAGATCAAAGAGCATTCATAGTGAAAACTCAGGAATAATCAAGAGAACAAAATATTACCGCCGTAATTAAGGAACCGAGATTTCAGTGTTGTCGGTACTAATAGCAGTATTGCTGTGAAAGAATGGTGCCTCGTTATTCGAATGCATTTTGTTCGCGAAGCGTTATAAATTTATGAAATGTTTGGGAAGGTACAGATTATGAAAAGTTTTATGCAGTCATAAGATAAGACACTACGCATAAGGTGTTCGAGTTAATTATGGACTTAAATGTGCTCTAGTTTAGAGCAAACCCTAATGCCAAAACAATGATGTAAACAGCGCTGTGTGTTACTATGTTTATATAGCTCTGTGTTTAAATATATTTATGTAAGATAAGGAAGAAGTGTGCTGCTGAAAAAGAAATGGAAACACAGAGCACTCATCTCTTATGACAGTCTGAGTTGGCCGTTGTAGCGCATCCTCCAGAAAAATATTAGTAGCAAAAGTATGGTCATTGCTGAGAGATCATTTCAAATTCTTAGCCTGATTTTTGAGAGCGCAGACGCTCTAGTCATTCATATTTTCTCAATTCCTTTGTTTGAGTAGCAATTTGCCTGAAGAGCAGGTCGCGCGTGTTATGATCGATGCTTGAAGACGCATTGTTGTCATTCAATTGACTTGATTGATCTTTCGGGCTCTCATCGTGAAGCATTGTTGATAATGATGCGGGAATCTGCTGTATATGGAATAATTGGGAAACAGAAGTCATTATAGATCACCTAACAATATCAATCTGGACTACTCACCTTCAAAACGATGTCGTAATCATAAGAATTCCTGCCGATCATCCTAATAATTACGACCCTCCTAAAAAGAATCATGTTTTAGTGGTTGTCAGAAAGCTGCAATCAGTATCGGTATATTGTTAGGAAAACATTGGAAGTTAATATCGTGATGCCCATATACCTAGTGATAGGTCATTCAATAATTTGCACATCAAAACAAAATAATTGGACGGGTTCCTTACTAAAAGCAATTCAATGTCAAATAATTGCTCGCCAAGCGAAATAAGCATGCACAAATCTTTTACGAATTATGGAACCATGCGACTCAGCCTAGGGATTGTGCAGTGATTAACGGGAGGTCCGAAGCAGAGGACAGCTGCGAGGGCGTCAGGTTCGAAAAAGGGTCATGCAGGTCCATGTCAGTGACAACCTGTGGTCGGTAAATTAATGGGTTGCTGGAGGAAAAGCAAAACGTAAACCAAGCTTGAGTTTCGCCGTTCGCGAGTCAAATGATGCGTGAAAAGCAGCTGGTAACCGATATTTTTGTAAGGAGTCTACAGTTTTACTTATTTTTCTTGGTTAGGATCAAGGAACAGCTAAAGGAGGGGCCTCCTCAACAAGGGAAGCCACCAATGAGGGTTCTCTACACCCCGTGGGAAGTTCTCTGAGGAAATTCGCGGTGACGTCATCAGAGCAGTGACGAATAAGCATACGTAGGAGCGGACGTTTCTATGATAGAAATATTTGCATTGGACGATGCGGGTTGAGGGGGTTGAACCCGAGCTGTCGAGGGTTTTACCCGTCCGAATTGAGTGCGGTCAGTTTTTGAGGTTGGGGGGCAGACAGGCAGTCGCCCTCTAGCTTGTTCCGCTAGCCTCTATTTTTATACACCTAGTAGAGTTCGTTAGCGCTGCCATGGCCTCATTTGCCATGGCCATGTATTGCCCTGTAATTGAATTGTAAGTGAGTCATCTCGTGTGTTTACAACTGTCACTGTGATTCCAAAAATACAAAAGATGAACAACCACCAATGAGTCGTCAATGAAGCCTTCTACGTAAATTTAAGAAGCTATGTTTCGGAACAATATACCCTTCATTAGATCTTCCAAAAATTCATCAGCAGAGGCAACATCAACACGACAACAGTCCACAGCTAACAATCCTTTATTAAAAATTAAATGGATAGGGTAACAAAACCACAATTGCCGGTTAGCTGCCTACAGGCAGACTTTAATTTATTTCTCAAACGAAGCAACAAGTCCTAAATGGCGATAAAACTACAGGAATTCGGAAGGTCCGACACAATATTATAGTTCCTTCGGTCGGATACAATTTTTGCAAATAATGACAAAATACTCTGTACAACATAGATAAAGATTTAATAATTAAGATTTGCAACCGATTTGAGGTAAACGTCTAAAATGTTCAATAAGAATTTAAACAGCAAATTTGATCTAAAATGCCAAAGTTAAGCAATTTTAACGCAGTATAAACAATGAATCGCCGCATATGAAAGAAACTAAGTTAAATTTGCTTGGCACTAACTGAGAATGAATTACTCCGAACAGTACACAGGTCGTCAATGCAGAGATGTAGAAATTCGAGGATTCTAAGCGGCCTTCAAGCGACAATCGTCAGGCTCCAATGACGGTTGTTAAACGAAGCACAGCCGAAGTGACACCGCATCGGGACAGCAGAACAGGACAAACTTGTCTGGTGTGATCTCTACACAAATGCTGATTCCTCGTTAGTGAATTCTTCACGTCCGTCCGCACAATAGTTTCATCAAATTTCCATTCGAATAGAAGCGGAGGGCGAAGATATCGGTCACCAGTCAACAGGCCACTCACAGCGGGTAGCAAGCGGCAGCTTGCATTAGCAAGTTCGACCGGCACTGTCAAAGAGAAGGAGAGTTTTTTTATGGGCCGCAAGCTCAGCTTTCGAGATCAAAACGATATCAGTTAGAATGTGCCCCTTCCCCCTAATCACCCATACTAACCTAGCTTATTGGAGTATATAGCCGTGTACACGGCGCCGCTTTCCCTGCGACTTGCATAAGGTCACTGCCGGCGGCACTCTGCTACACCCATGTACTGAAACAAGATAGTTTTATATATTAAACTACACGGCGCGCCACAACGAAACAGCACTGGCCAAATTCACGCAGTTTACTCTCGCATCTATACGGATACTCACCTAACAGTTAACTGCCGTCAGTGTCCAGTGGGCGCTAGAGCAGAACTGGGCATCTATACGGATACTCACCTAACAGTTAACTGCCGTCAGTGTCCAGTGGGCGCGTAGAGCAGAACTGGGCNCTATACGGATACTCACCTAACAGTTAACTGCCGTCAGTGTCCAGTGGGCGCTAGAGCAGAACTGGGCATCTATACGGATACTCACCTAACAGTTAACTGCCGTCAGTGTCCAGTGGGCGCGTAGAGCAGAACTGGGCATAGATACTCAAAAATGTATCTAGATACTAGATACACCCTTAAAATGTATCAAGACACAGATACTAGATACAACTTTACAAATGTATCTAGATACTAGATACACCCTTAAAATATATCAAGACACAGATACTAGATACAACTTTACAAATGTATCTAGATACTAGATACACCCTTAAAATGTATCAAGACACAGATACTAGATACAACTTTACAAATGTATCTAGATACTAGATACACCCTTAAAATGTATCAAGACACAGA
>LQNS02001578.1:870014-880869 GCA_001587735.2 Parhyale hawaiensis | reverse complement strand
GTGGCCGAAGCCACTAACCGACAGGAACGATTCTGCCGGCCACTCCCCTATCCACCACCTGGGGGACGCGCTCCCTTGCGCGTGCCGACGCGCCACCCGACCGATGAAGGCCAGATGGTCCCCCCCTTTCATCCCTCACTGCACCGTGCCTCCCGCAATGTACGAGAACACACACACACACACAGAGAGAGAGAGAGAGAGAGAGAGAGAGAGAAAGTAAGCCCATAGTGAGCTGCAACATACTAGATTACAGTAAGTGTGAATAGTTGGATCGTGACATTCAGGGAGCAGCTATGAAACTGCCTTAATTAATATTTGATTGCCCATGGCATTTAAGCAAGTAACCTTTCGTTCAATGTCTGCACGAACATCAAGTTTCTCATCAAAGACATGTCCAAGAAACATAAAGCTGTGTGCATAGGCTAACCTCGCACAGCGTACGACATTTACAATGCATGCCTAATTCTGCATGCTTGCCCCTGTGAGGATCACGTAATGTTTTGACCTCTGCTCGGAATCGAGTTTTAACTGCCGTGAAGAAATTCAGCCAAAGAAAACATACGCAAAATGGATCGTGCCCGACGGGAACAAAAGTTCCATCCAATATTGAAGCTCTCATCTACTACACTCTAAATAGTGATATCGAATAGCACCTAGCTAATTTTCATAACGAAGAGAGCTTCAAAAATGCAAAAGATCGAGCATACATCATCAAGAAAGTAATGAGAACGTTGCTGGCGTTGCCTAATAAACATAAGTCTGATGACATCCTTTAATAATTGTCAGAATATTTCCTCTCAAACTCTTTCCTGCTATCTCATCTTGTTAATTAGTAGATGAATTTACTACCATCTAAATTCCTAATATCGTGACGAAGAGACGAACAAAGACACCAATCAAACAAGGCAGGCAGCGAGCAAGAAGGTAACCCAACCAACTGCTTGACCTGGAGCAGAACCCAACACCCAGGACACCATTTACTTCAAAAATAATTCTCATTTACACTGCTGCGCAAAATAAATTATGTACTATGGTCATCAATCCGTGACAGGTCTTTTCGCCATTGGTCTTTTCGCCATCGGTCATTTCGCCGTGAGGGCATTTCGCCGTGATGTACCATAAAAGTCTTGATAATATATAAATTATACCCAACCGCACCCAACCTAATATTCTCAATATGCTATTATTGTTATAATAATTATTTAGCTTTTAGCCCATATAGCAAGTCGTGCAGCAAAACTTCCCAGAAAAAAAGGGTAATGAAAAGAGAGGGTGGAATAAAATTCAAAAGTACAGTAACTTAAAATGCAATGATGTGTAACATCACCTATCTTAATCCTACACTAAACATGAGATAATGATGAAAAAACATCCAACTGATGTATAGTAAATAACAAATTCCAAATGTAGTTATTTAATAAAAAATAAAAATCAATTTCTAGAACTTAAAATATGATAACTCCCATAAAACTTGCACATCTTGGTCATTTACTAAGACATGACCGAGTTACTAAAATTACTAAGATTTTGTCAATCGGCAGTCCACTTGAATGTCGTTGGTTAGGCTGGTGTTACCACTTCTGTTCCTTGTTCTGCAAGGCTTTTAGATAGATTCTTACTTAGGCTGTTGTTGTTTTGTTTTGTTTTTTTCTAATTTACGTCTCTTAGTGGGTTATAGTGAATGCCTTCGTTCCTAACTTTATTCCGACAATTCCATGTAGGTTTTCTATCTCTATTTTACAGCACTGATAATGGCTATATTATGTTCGGAAACACTTGCGGTATAGGCAACACAGTGAACATGTTTTTATATTTGGTGTTGTTCTCATTTTTACAGTATTCTACGAAGTGTTTCATTTTTATCGATAACTTAAACATTAATGTTAACTTTCATGCCCAACACACCTTGAAAATTCTGAGCACAAAGTAAATCGAGTTTAAGTCGCCCGGCTGGATCGGTCTCAAGTGACTGGCCGGGCAATGCAAAGCCTCTGCCGACCGGCCCAATGTTGACGATAGCTTGGTCAGTTATAAAAATTTCATTAAAACGTATTAATTTATGTATTTCTTAGCACATTTTAGTTATTTATAGTCACTCGGTTATATCTCAGTAAATGACCAGGATGTGCAATTTTGACCCGAATTACGGTATTTTAAGTTGCAGTATGTATATATTAACTTTATTTCATTTATTCCTTAAATGACTGGATTTGGAATTTTGTTAATGATTTTTTTAATTTGATTCTTTCTATTATTTCATGTGTAGTAACGAACTGAGCTCGGCGATTTTGTGCATCATTTCATTTTAGTGTATTGTCCCTTCATTTTGTTTCACCTTTTCTGTTATTATTCTTCCATTTCATGGGAAGTTCTGCTGCTGAAGCTGAAACTTTTCATAATAATAATGATAATAATAGCGTATTAGGTTCGGCGTGGTTGGTTGTAATTGATATATTACCTCGTCATTTATATTACATCACGGCGAAATTACCTAGAACCTCATCAATCAACAGACAGCAAAACTCTCCGGATTTTGCTCTCCATGCTTCATTTCCCGAACGCAGTCAGCCACTTGAGTGACAGAATGTCTTGCTCGGCCACTGCGCTGAGGAGGTAATGGCCCACGACGATGGGCTGTTACTGGAGAAGTCAACCAATTGCACATAGACCGCAACAGTACTTGACTCTCAGGTCTGACGCTGCCGGCCAGATGTCGGCAACGGAAAAATGGGATTTTCATCCAAGATACCCAACATTTTTTTATGAAGAAGGTATCTTGGAAACGGGGGGGACGCACTTGGGCGCTTGCCTGCATGACCGTGTCTGGACATATTCATAATTGCTCTTGAGAAAATCCCATTTTTCCCATTTTGGCCACCAGCCTCGGAGGCCACTTTTGGACCTAAGAGTCAAGTGCTGTTGCGGTCTATGGCTTGCAATTCCGTAAATTTACTTAGAAGACCATAGCGTAGTTTTTCCCACGCCTTTTTATATATTGTTTTCGGCAAGGAAAGGCGAATTCAAGCGAAAACTCTTTAGCTTATGTCAATCATCTGTTCAAAGACGTCGCTGAACTATGTCTTGACAAAGAACACTTATTACAGTAGTTGATTTAATTCACTGGTGGCAGTATAATTATGCTTATCTGAGTTGAAGCCTCCCTACCCACAGCATTTCATACCTGCTATCTTAAAAGAATAAAAAAGAAGAGACAGGTAGCATGTCGACGGCAACAGCCTCAGCCTCGAGGCCGGGCATCTCCATACGGGGTCAAACGCACATGGGTGACTGTTGCAGTAAGTTAAAAATCCATATGAGTATGACCGGAGCGTGTATTGCAATGGTGAACTATGGTGAAAATAGATGATACCGTGCAGCAGAAATTACAGTTTGTTTCAACTAGCGGTTACACGTAGCTGAAGAGCGTCGGTGCTACATACTTAACATCAAGAAATTAAAAGAAAATCCTCAATAACAGGTTACTGGTTGCTGGCTTTAAGCTTCTGGATTGAATATTATACAAATATAAAGATAGTCATCAAAAAACTGATAATGGACTGAGAGCCATTGCTCATTTCGAAGATAAATACAGGTGGCCGCATTACCTGTTCACTCAGTCCCCATTGACACCTTCACGTTGTTTCCAACACTTCAGAAGAGGCAATATGCAGAATTAATCAATACTTGAGTTGCCATGGACAGTCTTATAAAGTCATGAACAGTGCATGCATCCAGTAAAGTACTGGGATTGATATTCAGACAACCATCAAAATAGTCAAAGTTGACTAGCGTTAAATAATTGACCGGAGCTTTATTTCAGAATAAGAACATCGGTAAAGATAAAATTAACTTGAGCGCACACCACTTAATTGGAAATCCATATGCACGAGCTCGTGCTGCAGATATCTGCCATCATGGCCCAGAGGCATGCACGGCTGCAGCCGACCATAGATTATCAGAGCAGTAGCGTCAGCAACAAAAGGCTCTAACGGCAAGTGTAACTCCTGACAGTCGCCATTTCTAATTGGAGTCAGTAACCCGTAAACGAGCTTGAACGACGGAAATGAGCGCGTCACAAGCCAAAGATCGCAAGAATTCAGCTGCTGGCTGGGATGCGATCTCAGGTACCATAGAGCAAACAAGCACCGCTGTTTAAGATTCCGTCACTGCAGCAACATGTACACATTATATTGGTTTAAGTTTCATTCAATCCAAATCGATCAATTAATCATTCAGAAACGAGCCTGGGTAGAAGCTATAGCTAATCGGATTAGGTTATCTCAACGGAAGAGAGCAATTTGAAGTTCCTATGCTGTACAGCTTCTATAAGAGTGTAACTGTAGCAAGTTCACCCCTTAAACTCATTAGCAGCTTATGGTGTAAATACTGCAGGTGATATGAGCCCTCTGTAAATTGCTCGTAATGATGAAATAGTTCTGAAAAATCGTAAACCATACATATACTTCTCAGTTACAGTGCTAATATGAACTAGAGCATTCTAAGAGCGCATACCACCATACCACCACCAATTAGTCCTGAAACCAGGATTTTCTTTTCATCATCACCAAAATTTTGTCGTTTGTGCCTCTTAGCATTAATAACAGTTCCTGCAATTTGTTTTTTTTTTTGCAGATCCATCTGCAATTTTTTCAGTTATATTCTGACAAACAAATAGTCAAGTGCACAAACGGAGCGACCCCATCACCGCCAAATTTGGTCATTTGTGCCTTTTAACATTTCGAAGTATTCCTGAGAATTTCGTGAAGATCCGATCATAACTTTTTGATATATTCTGACAAAAGTAAAATAAAATATTGAGATAAGCAAATAAACGGACTGACAGATCATCATAGAAATTTGGTCACTTGTTCTTCGAAAGATTTCCAACAATTTCTGCATATTTCATAAAATCCGTTCATAACTGTTTGTGTTGTGTTACCAATAAAAGAGGCAGCCAAATAAACAAACACTGGATAAGCAGATCCATACCGAAAGTTAATCATCCGTTCTTCCTACCATACCTAACATTCCCTGTAATTTTATAAAGGTCCGACCGTACCTCTTTGAGTTGATTGATGACAGACAAATTCGCAAATCGAGAAAAAACTTAACCTCCTTGGCAGAGGTAACTATAATGATTCATAAATTATTCAAAAAATAAGATAGCCTAGCGACAGAGGTAATCTGAGCGAGCTGCTCAGAATGCGCAATAGCTGCTCTGTGTGGCCCATGCGCGAAAGCATGGAAGCTATGATTGCTCAGACATTTTCCGCATTTGTTGAACACTCCCACCCGCGGCACAACCACGCACCCAGCGTGTGGCAGCCACTTGGCACGGCGATCACTCGACGTTTGTACCACTTTTAGATGCCGTCGCCGTAGTGCGACTCATGGGAGCTACGAACCTATAAGCTCAAGCCTTCGTGAGTTGGCGCTGGGCAGCGCCGAGGCTCCCTTTAGTTCTGATTAATTACTGAAAATCAACGTCATCTGCTGAAATTTTAAGCGAACTGAGGGGTTACAACCACGATATGACGATGAAGTTTGATGCATGTGTCTTTCAACTTGGTCATAAGCTATATAAACTTTTACGCTTTGTAAAAAGGTTGGCAAACGAAAAGTAGACATATTTACTTAATATATTACGTAATAATCGTTAATTTGGACGAAAAAAATCGTAAGTAGAAAACAATAACGACATTAGTAGGCATCCATCATAGCAAAGACTCTAGTTATTGCTCGGACCCGAGTAACGCAACAATTCGCTAACACGGGTCTTGCAGACCATGTTATTTTGAGAAGTTACAAAATTGATGCAGACCCAGCATTTGAAAATTTTAAATGCTTGGAGTGCAGTCGCTGTATAATATTTCGTTACGCATCTTGCAGCGAATGCACTGCCCACAGGGCGGCAGTCATGACCAGTTGACAGATAAGGGAGATGTTGTATAGGCACCGACATATGAGGCACAGATATGGGCAGCTGCTGAGAGTACCTCTTGAACAACAGAGCACTCACATGCAGTGTAGTACTGTGAACATGACCCCAGCGTCTTGACACAGTTTTTACAGGAGATAGAAAATATTATAAGCTCCAAGACCCCCCACCAGTGTCATCCAAGAAAAACGTTTGCAATGACAGTATTTTAATGGGACACCATAGTTTTATCCGACTGTTGCGATTGGGAAGTGGTCATTACCGTCGTATAAGTATCGAACTTACAGACAGGGACTTGCAATTATGTTTCAGATGCGACATGTAATATTAAAACTTATAATATGACAATGTATTAAAAGGCATGGAAGTTATAGTAATTGCTAATCTAGTCATGATTGATGTAATCTCAGTTCCTCTTTATTTCGCTGCTATTACACATAACACAAAAAAAATGTAAAAACTAGACTGCTTTGTGGCGTAAGACCATCGCCCGCAGTAGGGTGTAAATTCAACGAAGTAATTTTTGGTGGACGAATATAGGGCACAGCCCCATTCCCAGAGATTAGCTCTTCAATAACAACGTAGGAAAAAATATTACACCTTCTGGCACAAGACGATGGGCGGCGGTGGAGGCAAATTCGCCGGGGAGGAATAAAATTTAACGCCGTCATTTTTTATGGCCAGCTAGGCCTAGTTTTTTTTTTTTTGCATGGATCACATCTAGGTCAACTCACCAAACTCCCTGCAAGAAATTATAAAGTCTGCTCAACTGTGGACAGACAAATTTATAAATACATATAGCCTACTTAAATCTTCAATGAAAACATTATCACCTAGCTGTCTTACTTCGTTCGCGGGTGATAGTTAAATGCAATCAATTTTAATATAAACCCCAGTACTATATAAAATTAATATTATTTTCTAACCAAACTTTTGAAGAATAAGAGAAATCTTTAAATTTCAGTCAAACAGTATACTACCATAGAAGTACACAGTAAGCGATACCTATAGCACTGTTTCCAACAAACAAATTTATTTTGTTGCAAAATAAAGGCAGCATTATTTGCAGTTGCATTCCTACGCATCACATTCATACCAGTAGCTTCATAGTTTCACGGATATTCACTGGTGCAAGAAAGGCTCTTGTTTGCTTCTACCACATGTATATGGAGAGGAGAGGAGAGCCGATGTCGAGATAGTTTATTCCTAATTGCGCCTCCTGGCCGATTAGTATCACTGTGCGGATCGCCCTTTGGCGGAAATAATAATCCACTTGATGAAAGCGGTCATATTATGAGATATAAATACATAATTTCAAATTTATATGTTTGTACTGTAGGTCATACTGTATGTACCGACATACCTACTGGATGTAATTGTATGTAATAGTATGTAGGCAATCAGGTGAAATAGTATTAAGCCGTGTAGGTCTCTCCTCGTGAAGCACTTACTGCATTTTCCATTTACCTTACTTAAGTGAATAAGCAGTAATGTTAATACTAGTAGAAACAATTATATCTTATTTTGTTTCTAACGCGAGGGTGATTCTTGGGTAGCACTATTGCGGAGCTAGTCCAGTTAACTCATTTGGTATGTGATGGCACTGAGCCATGTCGATTAGGTTGTGAATATATAGCTGTAATACGTCTAGGTTGTGAATATATAGCTGTAATACTTCTAACAAATTATTGTACACACAATTTTTAATTTAAGCTATAATACAATAATCCAAGAATACCTCCTGCCTGTGGAGACACAAATGTACAATAAATAAATAAATTGTTTATTTCCTTCGGTTCAGCAGGTGTACTCAAATAACTCTGGGTAACTCCTCAGTGATTCGAGCACAAAGCACGAGCTAGCACAGTCGGTGCATGCATGGTCAAAGCTGTGTTCCTCGTTAAAGGACAACTGCATGAGGACTGTCTGACCTATACGCCCTTGACAGATAACTTTCTCTGATGAAAATATTTATCACGAGCGTTTTTGTTGTTTAACAGTTCGAACTAGTGATATTTTTTTTTCTCCAACTACATATCTTTACTTCTCTGTTAAAATTTACAGCATTTGTCGGTAGCACATCTCGTGGCAAATGATACAACTATTTATAATTCCAATAATAACTTCAATCTTAGGAAAAGGCTAAAAGCCGTTAAATCATAATTTATCCCAATTATAAATTTTCGGTGGAACTACCGTGGCGTTTGGTCCACACATGGCCGCCTCTTTGAGCGGGGCATCCGTGAGGCTCGGGTGCTGCACGGTCGCTATGCGCGTTTTTTGGGGGTGGCACGGGCGACCTCGTCCCGAGCATAAATCACCCATACTGACCGCGCTTGCCCGACCGTGTTTAACGGATATTCCGCGCCTCCGCAGAAGTAACAGTACACTGCTATTTTGTCCAAGACGTGGAATATCCGTGGAACACGGTTGGGCAAGCGCGCCCTGCATGGGTGATTTATGTTCGGAACGAGGTCGCCCGTGCCACCCCCAAAAAACGCGCATAGCGACCATGCAGCACCCGAGCCTCACGGATGCCCCGCTCATAAAGGCGACCAGGTGCACACCATACGCCGCGCTTGTTCCACCGAAAATTTTTAATTGGGATGAATTTTAGTGAGCGGAAAAGAAAACAAACAAAATTCAAGACTAGAGACTGGCTCCATCAACAATTGTGGGAGATCCAAGATATATTGTATGTATTTTTATTATTTGTCTGATCAACTAATACAATAACGATCGATGTGTAGACTATTTGTTTGTTTATTTATAATTTTTTTTTTGCCAGTCCATATCCTGACCCGCTTGGAGAAAACAGGTAAAAATTAGGACAGATTTCAGACTTACGGCACGCCATATTGGCTCACTCGCTCTGGTGAAAACTGGAAGGTAAAAAAATAGGCTGTGAGTTAGTGATGATGGCAGAAGCAACTAACCTCAAATTCGAATGCACTTCTTGCTTTACAAATGATAAAACCTAATCAATGAAGATATCTACAGCTTCTATTAGCGCTCTTCATTTATCCGGATGTTTATTTTCTTGCCACTACTTCACAACTACTGGAACATTATGATTCCATCGCAGTCATAGTCTCTAGAGAAGAATATTTATGTGTAAAACACCTAGATTTTGCTAACGTTTTTGATACGGTTGACCACGGAATCCTAATTTTAGAAATAGCCGTATGGGTATTCTTTGAAAATATCTTCAGTGGCTTGAAGCATTCCTGTCAAATAGAACTCAATGTGTAATCGTGAACAACAGTGTGTCTTCTAGACAACCGGTACTGAGTGGTGTACCACAAGGCACCGTGTTTGGGCCTGTACAGACTGTTTCTTATCATGATCAATAACAAGAGGTAGGATTCAGCTGTGCAGTCTTATCATCATTTGCTAGCGATACAAGGATATTAGCTGCTGTACAGTTTGTGGAAAACGTGCGTTCTGCCCAGCGACATCACGTCTTCCAATGGTCGGTAAAAAACAATAGTACTTTTAATGAAACAAAATCCGAGCAGCTAAGATACGGTAAAAATTTCATACTCTTTAAATCAACACCATATACTACCAATGATTGAAATAAAATTGAAAGACAAATAGTTTTAAAAAGCATTGGAGTGAGAATGCCACGCGGTGTTACCTTTGAGGAATATTTAGCTAGAATTATCACAGGGGGGAAGTAGTGGAGTGGATAGGCTTTAAGAACTTTCTCGTCACGCGAAAAAAAAGGTGATACTCACTCTTTGGAAGCAATTAATTGTGCGGAAAGTAGAGTACTGTACTCCACTTTTGATGTCGAGTAAGGAGGAAAAAAACTTCAACAAGTTGAAGCTATACAGAGATCGTTCACTGACAAATTTCGAGGCATGCATGAGTAAGGGAATCAACCCAGCAAAACCCAGCGATTCTGGTCAAAATTATCAATTTTTGTTTATTGCTGAAAAAGAGTCCTTAGGTTGAAGGAAAGTGTGCCCTGAAATTTTACTAGACTATGGGCACTAGAACCCCTTAAAGAGGGGTCCAAAAGGGCAAGGGCAGGTGTCAAAATTATCAATTGTGAACCGATTGTTCCAAAATTTGCACCCTATATGTATTTTTTGAAAAAGAAACACATTTTGCTCGAAATACTTTTGTGATTTCGGCCTTAGTTTTTGAGAAAATTCGAAATATATCTATATACATATACCTATCTAAGTATATAGGACCCCCAAAGAGGGGTCCTAACGAGGGGTGATGGAGGGGGTCAAAAATCATGAAATGATGCATGCAAATTATTTGTAAATGCTAATAAAACATGAATATAGCATTCAAATTTCATTCATAGATTTAAAAAGTGCATTATATAACACTTCACTACACTATATATAATGTTTTTTACCTATCGTGTAAAAAGTATTTTTTCTACCTAAAAAAGAGTAGAAGTCAAGTAACTTTCATGTTAGGAAAAAAACAAAGACAGACTTGGAATCCTCGAAACATTCCTAACAAAACTATACAGTCGGATTTTCATTTTTGCCCTCATATTTTTTTTTTTTATCCCAGCTCAAAACCGAATATTTGGCTTTTTACAACATTTCAGTTAGCGATCGAATATCGCACATAAAAAACTAAATAGAAAATGAAAAATCCGGCTGCGTATTTTTGTTAGAAATGTTTCAAGGATTCAAAACTGTCATTGGTTTTTCCCTAGCAAGGTATCTTATTGACTTCTATTCTTTTGAAATTTGAAGAAAAAGTCTATTTGTGTATATATTTAACATAAATCAAAAACGTTGTACGAGCAAAATGTTTTTTTTTTTCAAAATTACATATACTGTGCAAATTTTACAACGATAGGTCCACAAACGAAAAAGTTTCCAAAAATCTGAGTTGATCCCCCTAAGCTGTCTCCAGTTGCATTAAATGAAAGGAAAACTC
>LQNS02001578.1:833370-849184 GCA_001587735.2 Parhyale hawaiensis | reverse complement strand
TCACGTACAGTGAGACCTTTCCCTGCACTCATACTGGTTGGTGTGGCACTTCCTGTGGTTGATGACTTGGTAATCTTGGGTGTTAATTTTGATCTAAATTGGAAATTGGACCCCCACATTCGTTCGGTTACCTCACGTGCATTGCAGAAAATTGGTCATATGGGGCGTGCTTGGATGGTGTTTAGCTCGGTAGATTTGACACGTCGTTGCTTTAAATGCTATGTCCTCACTCTTCTGGAATACTGCTCAGTAATCTGGGGTTCTGCTGCCCATTGTCATCTGTGTTTGCTTGACAAAGTGGTTCGTCGATTTGCATTCATGCTTGATGGTGTTGTGCCTTGTGGTCTGGTGCATCGTCGCAGAGCTGGTGGGGTCTGCTTTTTGTATAAAATTTGTAACTGCCCTTGTCATCCACTGTCTGATTTTCTTTCGGATTCATTAGTTCGGGTGAGGTATACTCGGCGTACTGCTGCTCTTCATGAGTTTGCCTTAGAACCGTTACGATGCCATACGGGCTAGTAGTCTCATTCGTTTTATCATCGTGTGTGGGTGTTTGGAATGATCTTGATGTCTCTGTCTTGCTGGTGAGGGTATTGGCAGCTTTAAACGATCTATACACAGAGCTATACTGTGATCTCGGATCTTCTCTTTGTTTTTCTCTTTTTTTTCTTCCCTCGCTGGGCTGGTTGAGTGGGGGTTTGTCAACCTCGTAGAGTTTCTCCGTTTGTTCTCACGTCGTCAATCTGGTGTGATTTAATGATACTAAGTTGTGTGCTTATATATTTATAAGTTTATATTTTTATTTATTTATAGGTTTCGTGTCACGCTCTTAACGGAATAGATCGGGAAAAACTCAGCTCTGGTCTTCCTGGTTTCATCAGTGTATTCATCTGCTTGAAGACTGGTCATCCTGCTAAGCTTCATAGAAAACACATAGGTAGAAAATATTCCAGGTTGCACATGATGGCACTCGAACAGTTTATCTGATTCCGGTCTTTCTTTGACAACGTTGAAATCCTCTCAATGTAGATGCATACAGCTTCTCTAATCAATCTCTTCCATCGTGATGTGTAATCTCTTCTGAGATTTCCTTCATCCAAACTTCAGCTCAAACTCATATTTCGTCATTTTAATAATTATCGAGGCATCTTGCACGATATTCTTGCGTGGTCAGCAGGCGCATAAAGACCACGATGGTTTTCTCCGCAGCAAATTATTTTCTCCACACATTAGGTTCTTCTTTCGACAGAACAAGCTTTCTCTTGAGGAGAAAATTTTCCGAGTTATATGCCACCCTCGATTATCTTGGATACAGAGCTCCGTATTTATATGAATCAACATCGACTGCGGGCAAAAAAAACATCGCTTGTTGCGTATAGCGCATCATCATAAGAAATCTTTGTGTTGTTCAGCTTTGCACGCTCATCTGCACGGTTGCCTAGTTCAAGTTGGCAGTTGCGCAGCATTCTATAGGAGAAATTAATAAGAGCCTTGCATGTACAGATGGGAGCTCAACCGTCTACCCTAAATAGTTGATAACCTGAGAATCATAAAGTGTATGTCCCGTGAACACGCGGCACTACTCAGACAGGGAGCTCCCTTCTATGCATTTAAAGCTCTGCTTTAGTATGTATCTTTGCGATTATACTACGGGCAACACAAGACGGGTCTTTGAGATTGCCCTGCCCTTCGCCACCCACGAGACGCCATTGATTGTCACTGCGAAACTGATTTGGGCCAAGCCATATAGACTTGACTTGTCTGGTATTTCAGCTGGGTGTGTTGCTTTACCCCTTTGAAACGTGTTGTAATGGTTACAAGCAGCCTGGGACTTTGAGTGGGTTTTTAAAGTCCTTTTCATGGAGTAAGATACAGTTTTCAGCTGTAGGAGGATTATCAGTTAAGCGCTAGTGTCTGCTACCCGATTCAACAAAGCACAACTGGCGCACCTGTCCCAAGTTAGGGCCGAAGTCAAGCCTCAAAGACCCGAGGTTTAATTGCGCCACCTAATCGATGATGCCCATAAGTGCAGATAAAACAAGCCCTTCACTCCTCCAAGAACTTAACCCTACAAAGGGAGACCCCTAGCGAGGAGTTATAATGATTTTCCAATAAATTCATAATTAATAGGCATTTCAAATAAAAAAACACAGGCATACTCTTCAGACATTCGTACATGAGCAGAGAAAAATATAATTAGAACCATCAATTCAATGGTAAATTATAATAATACACCATAAAATGAACATTTCTAAGAGAATGGTACGCAGAACAATCATTGTTCTACGAGAGTACACAGCAATATTCATACAATGATACAGTATACGATAGGAATTCAAAAAGTTTGAGGAAAATTTCTCTCGCAGCGTCATTACGTATCCAAGAACGTCAAGTGCTGTCTGATATGGTAGCTGGCATCCGACTGCTATACATGGCACAAGTCAGGTCATAACAAATGGTTTCAACGATGAGACGGAGGTCCTCGTTTTTGTAAAATTTGTTTCTTATTCTTTCGAACGCAACGCAATTACCACTCACCCAACAGACAGGAAGGCGCAGGAAAATTTGATAGTAACGAACTTTCAGCGACTTCGATACCAAACGCTTCATGGTGATGCTCAAATGAGTAATTGCTCATCTGCCTATTCAAGTGCAGCAACTTACGTCAAAGTTGGTAGAATGAATCAGCGGGGAAGGGGACCACGCTTGGCAGAGCAATACATTAGCACGTACGCTAGAAAGCTGCAATTTATCTTAACTATTATCCGCAATTCCGCGAACTTTTGGAATTTCCCTCGTAGAAGGGACTGCGACTGCACTGATGTAGCTTCATTTAGCTAAGATGGTCATTTTTATTATAAATAATGTGCATAAAGCTTCGTTGTCCATTGGTGATTATCACTCTGGGATGAAGTTACAAGCAGGTACACAGAATAAACAGAAGTTGAAACGTACGGGGCTGCCAGCCGTACGAAAGCAGGGTGCACTATAGCGCAGGTCTCCCTTTATACGGACCATTTCTCATAAAATGTATGGTATTTTCTCTCAAATTTTTACACAAAACATGAAAAATGCCTTTTTATGAAAAGTCACAAGTTTTCAGCAACTCAACTGAAATTTGAAAGTAATAAAAAATGCAAATTTCTGCAGGCTGAGGAGCAATACACCTCGGGTCTCCCTTTGTAAGGTTAAGTTCACGAGCTTTGCTGTCATTGTGACTCAGCGTGCAGACGCTAATTGAACAAGCGCGCCTTGGGAACCGCTGCTAGAATAATGGCGAACGGGGAAAAACTCAAATCCGAGTAATTGCGAGGAATAGAAGGCATACCTGCTAAAATGGGTGCTATGCGGGAAAATCGAACCCTACCTAACTTGGCGTAACCTAACTTAACATTACTTAATCTAACTTACTCATTCTACTTTGATCTAACCTAAGTGAAACAAGCATATTGTAACGTAATTATATCCTAATTGGTATTACTATTAACGCTCATTCCAGTTTGCGCCTCTTCCGGTTTGGCCCCATTCCAGTTAGCGCTCATTCCAATTGACACTTGTTCCGGTTCGAGCCTGTTAGCTTGCGTTCAGCCAGACCCGCGTCATATCGTCCTTTGGCTTGCTGGTGTAACGAAAAATCTCTGTGGTATTTAATCATTGAAATTTCTGGAGAGACTAGTACATGTAATTTGCCTATTAAGATTCAGGATAAATAATGCTTTTAGAAGCCAGTTACACCTACTTATTAGACTGTTGCAGCTAACAGCTGCCACGTCTCGGCGGCAAAAGTATTAAATTGGATAGACATAGAGGCTGCATGCAGTACCAGCATTGCTGCAAACGTGGCGAGAAATAACTTCGCTATCTGCCATGACGTGACTGAAAGTGCAAGCGATTGTCTTAAAAAACACGAACTCATGGCAGCTTGCAGCGTAGCCGATTATGCTGCCGATAGTGTAGAGCTGCCGGCTTAGCAGATGGACACGGCGAGGAGTGAGTAGCACTTCCTATTCTCTAGGTGGTATGGCGTAAACTTATTCGCTGTCGCTCGATCATACAAAAAAAAAAAAAAAAAAAAAAANCGCTCGATCATACAAAAAAAAAAAAAAAAAAAAAACTAGAGCACTCTGAGAAGGCATACCTCTTCCAAGCAAGGCAATGTTTACAAAAAATTTGAGCTGATCCAGAAACTAGGATTTCCTCTTCATCATGGGCCAAATTGGTCCATTGTGCCTCTTGACAGTAATAAGCAAATAACAGCTTCTGAAATTTTATGAAGATCCGTCTGTACTTTTTAAATAAATGTTTTGACAAACATTAGTCGAACAGACAAACGGACAAACCGATCATCACTAAAATTTGGCCACTTGTGTCTCTTAACCCTATAAGGACCAAGCTTCCGTTTCTTTCAGATTGTTGGAGCTAGTCTTAAATTGCAGTCCTCCGACTTCCGTCTCTTAGTCGCGGCGCTCATGTCGTGTTGATGTTGCTGCTGTTGATGACTTTTTTGGAGGATCTAATGAAGAGGTATTTTGTTCCAGAATAGAGCTTCTTAAATTTACGTAAAACGGCTTGATTGAAGACTCAGTGTTAGTTATTCATCTTTTGAATTTTGAAATCATAGAGATAGATGTAGACACACAAGATGATTCAGTTACAATTTATTACAGGGTGATGAATGGCCATGACAAATGAGGCCATGACATCGCTACTAGGTGTATAAAAATAGAGGCCAGCGAGATAAGCTAGAGGGCGACTGCTTGTCAGCCCTCCAACCTCAAAACTGGTTCCCTCAATACGGACGGGCTAAACCCTCGACAGGTCGGATTCAACCCCCTCTACCCGCATCGTCCAAAACAGATATTTTTATCATAAAAACGTCTCCTCCTACATAGGCCTATTCATAACTGCCCTGATTACGTCATCGAGAATTTACTCACAGAACTCCCCACGAAGGAGGAGAGGACCCTCATTGGTGGCTCCCCTTGCTTGAGGAGGCCCCTCCTACATTACAGATTTCCCACGATCCTGACCAAGAAAAGAATTAAACAGTAAACTCTTTACAAAAATATCAGTTACCAGCGGCTTTTCATGCATCATTTGACTCGCCAACGGCGAAACTCAAGCTTGGTTCACGTATTAGTGTTTTGTTCAGAGCCCATTAATTTCCAACCACAGGTTGTCACAGACATGGACCTGTTCGACCTTTCTCAAAACCTGATACCTTCCCTTGAACTCGTGTTACGCTTTACCCCCGCAGCAGTTCTCTGCTTCGATCAAGTCGTTAATTATTGTCACCGTTCCCCCTGCTTCCAACAGAGTCGAGTGTTCTATATGGTTTCCTTACGATACCTAAACTAATGCTGATTGCAGCTTTCTGACGACCGCTAAAAACATGATTCATATTAGCAGGGTCGTAATTATTGGATTTGCAGTAAAAATTCTTATGATCACGACACCCTTTCCCGTCCTCCGAAAACGCTCGCTGGCTTCAATTCTCGAACAATCTTCAACTATCCAGCCCATATTCATTTGATGGCTTCAATCCAATCGGCATAATTTATCCAATATATATACATCACATTCAATTTACCGCACATACCTGTTTGTCTGGGCTTAACAGACGAAATAAACACACATACATAAACATCAAGAATTTACATATTCCATGTACCATCTGGAAGTCAACCTAGTATGACTGTGACATCCGGTTAGCAGCGCTGGTGGCGGTGTGTCTAGGAAGTGGGTTGGTACACTCTAGGTCTCGTCCGTCCGCTACGAGATGGGTTTAATCGTTGACATCCGTATTATATTGGTCATTGTCATCCCAGTATTAGTTGGCGCTGCAAAACGTGATATATCGCACGCTGTTTTCTTTCTCCGTTTAAGTGCTGTAGCAACTTAGACATGGAAGCGACAGATAGGCGTTCTAGGGGTCACTCTGGAGTGCGTGTCTAGAAGTCTTTGATAATGGAATACATTAAGTACTGGTGGTTAAGAGAACACTTCCGATATTTATTCCTTAAAGCATCCCGGGCTTCACTGAAAGACGCAGAGTGAAATCGAAGTATACCTCGACCACCGGCACTACGGCTCTTATGCAAGTAGGCAAAAATAAGGGAACAATAATTATTGAGTTCGAGAGGCATCCAACTTTCAAAACATTCGGTCCCGCTTTGACGCCTTATGCGAATGGCGATATATGTACCATGGAACTCATATTTTAACATCGCGGCCGTCCATGCCACGCGGAAATTCCTTTGGGGGTAAGTGACAGCAATGGCGAATCATTATCATAACTCCTTTTGCCAGCTGTGAGGTGCCGCGGACGAGAGTGCGCGTTTATGATTGTATAATGTTCGATTTGGTATAATAAATCCTCATCCTTAAACGTGTACGTAGATACGTGTTGTAAAAGGCCATAGGTAATGGATGAAGCCCGTATATGTGAGAGCACAATCGTTACAATAATTACCATAGGCGTCGTTAACATCTGTACTAGTTGACCTCTTTACGACGAAACACACGTATCAAAACTTTTCAGCTCGTGTGCACCTTCAGCAATGCATTTCACGTAGAGCTTAAGTATCACATGCGTAAATGCTACAAAGCAGACTTGTCAGCCTGGTTATCAGAATTCCAGTGCGCACCATTTTCTACAACCTTAATTTAAAAAATTAATTTAAGGACTTTACCACAGCTTTGTAATTTCTTCAACACTCCAAACGCATGACAGCTTAGTCTATTTTGCACATCTGAGTCAGATCTTCGCAATTCACCTATGTGTTATTTAATAACAATAAGAAAAAACCTTTTAACTACACAACGAAATTTGCAATGCATGCGGAAAAATGAGTAAATGTGATGACGTGTTTAGGGAGGCGAGAATAATCGGTGTATCGATGACTGCTGAATGTTTAATTTTTGATAATCATTTCCCTGATTATGAAATGAAGAGCGAAATTCGGGGAATTGATGGAAAGTTTATTTTTTGTACCCTGTAATTAATAAAGTCCATTTTCGTAACCATTAGCCCCACAGAATTTGAATTTGTCGGCGATAGAGCGATAATCTCGTCTCGTCCAATATCGTAATAGTGAGAAATTTCTCTGTAATTAATGAGAGGCCGTTACCCTGTAAGCTCCGAAATGACGATCCATTTACACACAATTGCCAAATAAACAGTCTCGGTAGTATTCCTAGTTTTTTAATTGCACAAAATAATAATACCACTTCAAATAGAGACAAATTTCCCTTGTATAATCCGACTGCAGTCAAAAATATTTTCTCTATTTTAAGTTGTACCTTTTTCGTGACACTCACATTAGGAAGTCGCATGGAGAAGCAGATACAACAGAAAAGTGGAAGAGTATAAAAATTTCGAAACGTGATGCTCTTCCTAAATACACAGATCGTTTAAATAATTTATGTTGCTACTGCAAGCTCGCCACTTTTTCTTTGACAGTATATTTTTCCTGATATTCATGTAATATAATTATATCTCATTGTAGAACGAAGTTATTGTTTGCCTTATTTTCTCAATAGTTCCTTTATGTTAACACCTAATTCAAGTTTAGTGACTGATTGATTTCACTTTTTCGTAATGGCATCGAAACGTGGATAAAATGTGTGGGAATATATTTTTTTTACGCAGAGTGATCATCCCTTCGTAAGTGATCAAATACAAGATGATCCTTCCATACATCGGCTCATGCTACCCTTATTTGAAATTTTCACTGTAAAGTTTTTATGCTGGAAATAACGAATCGTCATTCAGAACGCTGCTTAACACTCCCCATATAGGGCCTATACATAAAACACGGCGAAACCAATACCGCATTTTGATTTTACCTAAAGTGAATAATGTACCGTAGTTATCTTGAAATTATTCCTGCACAACATGGAAAAATTATAAGGTACGGAAACCTCAAGTAAAGGCTTCAAAATCATGGAATAAAATCGTTGTACACAAATACACAGCATATTAAGTTACGCAAATTTATAGTATTCGCTTTGTGACACTTTTATTGCCTAAAATTTTGCATTTCGTACAGGAAAATGCGGGCGCCTGGAAAAATAAAACAGTTTAAGCGTTAAGGCGTCGCTATGAAGTACGAGAGCACTTCACATCGACGCTCTACATTGCAGATTTTGGTGAAACAAAAAAACCTGTGCACACATATTCTAGAGTGATCTTCTCTAATATGTTGACAAGCATATTTTTTAACATACACTACCATAGGTACATCAATTCTGATTGCTATATAACTGAATTGACTTCAAAACATTCGTCCCATGATCTAAGTTTTCTATTCTACTCAAATGAAACTCAAAATTATTCAAAAAGACACCCACTCGCACCTCTTTTTTAACATCACTACGTTTATCCACTGCTGATTTTGAATCGAGGACGCGACAAATTATTGAGCGGATATTAGTCGGCTGGGATTCGTGTGTGGCCAAAACGCGGGCCCGCAGTCGAGACAATTCCGCCCACAAAATATGTTGCATTTATATAAGACACCGAACTATACATTGCAAGTACCTTGTACCCTAGGCTGAAGCACATACGATTTGTTCGCGCAGATTCTTAATCATAAATTACCATACTTACGCATACAATTTTTTATGAGGGCCCTCCGTTTTCTATATTTGCAGTTTTCTGTTGAGTTTTCACTTCCTAGGCTTTTCTGCAAATTCCGTTGACAACACTGTAGACCAGATTAGAAAATGGGCAATTGACAAAGCAAGAGGTTCATTCCCAAAGAGGAGTCAAAGTTTGAGCTTTCTCTGTACTGCGTTATCGCCGCCATATCAGCGCATACAAAAACTCATGACATCTAACGATGAGACACAGCTAATAAGAGGGCTGAGTATGCTGAAGCAGTAGCTTATCTTCAAGTTTTTTTTTAATCTTGCATATACGAATGTGCCGGGTCACGATCAGAAACGTTTAACTGTTCAAGTTGTGTTTTATGCTTCCTGGATAGAGCGCTAGTTGCTGCCTAGAAAAAGTACCTCTTAATTGCAGCGTGACTACTCTTCATTATCTGTAGGGTCCGTCACTATCTGAATAAATCCTCATCATCTGTACAAGTTCATTCTGATCTTTAATATATTTTAATTGAAGAAAAAATTAATTTTCGGCTATGCTCCCACCCTTACCTACAGTTCATCTTGAAGAATTGTTCACGTGCTTCATGATTTTCCCATGTCTTCCTCGTTTGTAGTTCAGTTATATTCACTTTGCATCTCGTTACAACTAATATTCTTACATGTATTTCATGCAACGTAGGTTAAAAATAGTTATTATGGAACCATTTTCCAATTAAGGCCCAATTTGTGTCGATCGCTATGTTGTTGAGTCTATTTATAACTTTGTACCCTAACGCTGTCACGGATAATTCACTGGGTCACAGTTGTATACAGAAAGGCTGTTGCGTAAAAAAAACATTATAACAGTAATACTGTCAATTCTAGCAAGTTAATTTATTGCCAGCGTCGACATGCCCCTCGTTTTTTTTACGATGAATTCCCAAACAGAAATTATTCACGCCGGTCTTGGGACATAGCTTAAGAGTAAAGGGTTGACTTTTTTGATACTGACCCCAGCTCTATATCCTGCCATCAAGTTCTAATCGTAAACCAGCGCGCTGTTGCTTTGCTCAACATTTTGACAAGCTGCTCAGGAGTCAATTCTCAGCTTTTGCCATTTTTTTTCGAGTTACGATACCGATTAATTATTACAACCCAAAAGACTCGCGCAAGAGCAGGGTCTTTTTTTATGTATGTGTGTGTGTATAGGTGTGTGGGTGGGTGTGAAAGCTTCAGGGCTCCCAGACGTACCCACCAGCTACTCACTGACGCGGAAAAAGAAATAATGAAGAAGTGCGCTGCGCAGCCGAACGCAGAACTGCGTGCCACGATATCGCGGCAGGTTGGGGTATCAGCAGTGGGGCTATCGATCATGCGTACTGCGGCTCTCTGCCAGGATGGTGCAATACTGACTTCACTACGTCTTAGCTCACTGTGTTTTGACACTACTCGGGTAATTACGTTACTCGACAGATCTNGCGTGCCACGATATCGCAGCAGGTTGGGGTATCAGCAGTGGGGCTATCGATCATGCGTACTGCGGCTCTCTGCCAGGATGGTGCAATACTGACTTCACTACGTCTTAGCTCACTGTGTTTTGACACTACTCGGGTAAATACTTTACTCGACAGATCTGTTACTCGAATGTATCTTAGTCGAACCATTAATTCGGAAATAATAAATGAAGACATTCGTTATTCAAGTGAACTGTTACTGGAACGCCCGAGGCATAATTATTATCTATGTGTCTGAGAGCTGCTTGCTACGCACTTCAGCCGTCCGCTTGTTCCTCGAACATTTCCGTAGCCGAACTACATAGCGAATGAATTACCCATTAGCAACACGACTAATAGTGGACGACTAATTGTACAATGTTCTTCCGTATCACATCGTACGTCGATTATATGGGGTTGTCGATGTCTTGACAATGAAGGCGTTATGTCAAGAGTTTATGTACAATTTCTTAACATGCCTTCATTAATATAGAAAGTTTGCTTAATATAGGCCGGTGCGGAATCTTCTCGTCTTTGACTTGCTTCTTCTTCTTCATCACAGGAAATTTGTGACTACACTTCTTCATTGAATATACTTTCCTTACGTACTAAATACATATAGAGGAAAACTCTACGACTGCCAACTCAGACTATCGTAAGAGATGCGTGCTCTCTACTGAGCAGCAAACTTCAATTCATCTTCAGCACACTCCTTCCCTCCCTTAGATGATATGAAAAAAAAAGAACTAGAGCACTCTGAGAGCGCATACCTCCCCCGAAAGAGGCAACGGTAGCAAAAAATTTAAACTGGCTATGAAACCATACTTTTCTTTGTATCAACTCCAAAATCTAATCATTTGTGCCTTTTGATAGTAATAACAGCTTGTGGAATTTTCTTGAAGATACGTTCATAACTTTTTGAGTTATGCTGCTAACAAACGTCATGACAAACATGAATCAAACATACAAAGGTTCAAACCAATCTGCACCAAAATTTAATCATTTAAGTCTTTCAACATTGCTAACAACTGTTATAAATTTCATAGAGATAAATTCATTTTTTTAGTTATATTGTGCTAACAAGCATAAAATTAGAAAGAGTGACAAGCAAACGAACGAAAGAACGGATCATCACAAAAATTGGGTCATTTACTTTTTGTTATATACCTAACAATTCATGTTAATTTTATAAAAATCCAATAATAACTTTTTGAGTTATGGCATTGAGAAAAATGAGGGAGACAAAGAGACAAATGGATGGACATATGTATCTTCACCAAAAGTTAATCATCTGTTCCTCCTAACATACCTAACAATCCCTGTAAATTTCGTCTAAATTGGTTCATAACTTTTTGAGCTACCTTGGTGACTGACAGACAAAGAGACAGACAGACAGACAAACACGACGAAAACATAGTCTTCTTGGCGTAGGTAAATATTTCGATGTAGAGAAAAGATAATGAATATCAGACTCCACGGAAACGGAAAGAGAAGGAGTGCATTCATTGTTACTTACGAGTAGCAATGTTTTTTTTTTTTTTGCCCTCAGTCGATATTTATTCTAATAAATACGGAACTCTGTATCCAAAATACTCGAGGGTGACATTTATCTCGAACTCTGAAAAAAACTTGTTCTGTCTAGAGAAGAAGTCAAAATAGAGAAAACAATTTGCTGCCAAGAAATCATCGTGGTTTTTACGCTCGTGCTGACCGCTGAAGTATATCTTACCCTTTGCCTCGATAATTATACAGTCAAACTAAGAGGATCAGTGTAAACTAAGGCAAGCTGGAGTTTGGATGGAGAAAATCTCAGAAGAGACTACACATCACGATGGAAGAGATTGTTTAGAGAAGTTGTATGCATCTGCATCGAGTAGACTTCAAATTTGTCAAAGCAAGACCCGAAACATCAGATATACTGCTCGAGTGTCAACATCTGCAACCTGGAATATTTTTTGCCCATCAGTGTTTTATAAAGCTTGGCAGGATCACCAGTCTTCAAGCAGATGAATACACTGACGAAGCCAGGAAGGCCAGAGCTAAATTTTGCCTATTTATTTCGTTAGGAGCGTGGCACGAAACATATAAATAAATATACAAAAATATGAAAATATAAACACACGACGGTCATTCTTAATATTAGATTATATTAGATACTGAAAAAAAAAAACACTTTTACTGACGTGAAACATTGTTAATGTCCTTCAGTTATGACAAATTAATGTAAGGATACTAATCATGGATAGAGAGTAAGGAAGACTTTTGGTATCTTGGATACGATAACTTCTATTTAGATAATCTAATCCCATTAGCTCTAGCATGCTTTGAACTAGAAAACTAAACGTTTCATTCTCTTCTATAATAGTGCATCGGGTTTAGTACCTCTTTCCTACTCTGTAACATTGAGTTGTTTGCCAGCTTTAGCGTAATTGCTTTGCAATCAATAGCTAAACTAGAATGAACATGGCGATTCGGATGTTTAAACTTAAAGTCCCTTATAAGTTGAAGGTGAGAGAATTCTATGGTATTTGGAAAATTGAGACGCCTTAGTGAATATGCATATGTTATAGTTGGTGTTTTCATTCTAATATGCTTACGATCCGCCCCGTTTATAAGTGAGGTGAGCATCTGCAATAAATGCTAGTGCGCGGCTTGGTCTGGTCACTTCCATTAGTTTATTGCGCAGCGGCAGCACGGACTGCTTCACTTGCACTATGCCGTAGTGTTGCTGCGCACTCTTATCAGTAAAGACCTGCCAAAAACACAACAATGATCTCGGGGATATCTTAATTCCATCATGATCCAAATAAAACAGAAAGAGAGAATCAAAATTTGAAGTAATTTACACTTTAGTATTTAAGTGATACTTCTATGTATGTAGTCAATAAATTATTATCGTAATCTCAGTGTATAGTTTGTGGTAAAATTTATTCAACACTAGAGAACAAGCAATTTGTTACCGGAATACTTTGAGCCGCATTATTTTCATTATTTCCACCATGTGATTGCAGATTTGAAGACAGTTTTTATCTATCATAGCTCATTTTCGAGTAAGCAGGTCCTGTCTCTGGTAATTATTCATCATTGCTATTTTTACAGAACGCGCAATGGGAAAGTTTTCAGAGGTGTCGCATGATGTCATTCTTACGAGAAGCTGCATGTGCCAAATCAGGGTTGAATAGTGACCGAAGAGCGGTCTTAAATTTGCAGCAACAGAAAAAAAAAATGCCCTGTACAGTGTACAATGCAAACGATATCTTAATTATAAAGCATCGAATTGCGCGCGGACTCGTCTCCGCGCAGCTCGATTGATGCAATCACGTGTTTTTTTTTTATAGTTGTATACCCTAGTCGGGCTCTGAAAAGCTAGAGAAAAGCGCCTGTACGACCTACAGAAAATTTTGGCCTAATTATTGATGGGAATTTTAGTATTACAAGTGATTTGAAAAAGTGTAGTACAAGTTATTGAAAATCACGTTCAAGAGAAGTCACATGAGACTATAACATAATTTTGTCGTGAATGGATGTACATGGTCCATTAACTTGTCATGTATACCAGTTTAAATAAAGCTAGCTATTAATAGTGGTTTCATCTAGTTTCCAAAGATTGAAATAGAATGACTTCACTTGAACAACTTGGAAGATAATTTCATTTACGATAAATTTTCAGCGAATGTTTTGTATAATTCTTTTCTTGAATAAGAAATATGTTATGTTATCGGCAGTGTAGTCCATCCTGGGCTATGGCACGGACTTTTCATTCGACTGCAGCCAGGAAGTCATCCTCTACAATGAGAGTACAAGCGTGCGACTCATAAAAAGTTACTTATGTTACCGGGAGAGCTACCGTCCTGCAAACTTTTTATGTAAACTGTAATGGCGTATATGGCTAACATTGCTCATATAAGTCGCCCTCAGTACTGCAATGGCGATTCAGAGAGAAAGAGACAGAGAACACGGAAAATGCCGCAACCATGCCCGAGAGTGTTCTCTCATTAGATCAATGCGTAGAAGACATGCAATTCGGGCAAGAAAAAGAAAACTAGAAAAGTATAAAGTGTGCGACTCCTCATACAATAGAAGGGGAGATTCTTACCAATAGAGCCCTACGGCCACGACCCACCCTCTTCCTCTTAAGGGGATTACACGCGTCTAAGTTTCACAAAGGCTATGAGTATACCACACGCTCGATGTGTAATTTAGACACAACAATTTACTCATTAAAAGTTTTAGCTGCTGAAAGATTGACACCGTTGTTTAAGTAAAAATTCAGTCGACAATGCACGTTGATAAGTTATTGCTGACACCAATAACCAGCACTTCTTAGAATCGCATTTTCTTTTGTTCTCTCAGTCCGTGCTATCAGTTCTTTCAGTGTTAGATTACAGAGCATATGACGTAAATTAGCTGCATTATAAGGCGTAGAATAATTATTTACGAGGTTTAATCCATCAACATTGCCAATAATTTTCATCACATACGAAGTTTTTCACGGCAAAGCAGAGTGAAGAACATTATCTTAGTTACTCCGTCGAAAAACCTTCAATTTTATACAATTTGTGACAGAAAATAGAGAAACTAGGCAAATAGATTTACAAAAGTCAGCGGTTCTGGGTGCGAGTATCTAAGTTTTCGTTAAATCAAATTCGCCTCCACGGTAGCAGCAGGTTTACGTTCTGAGCTCTCACTCCTTATATCGCAGGTTCGGTGTTAACCCAGGCACGCTAGCTTTTTGCTGATAAGAGTGTGCTGAATCAGCAGTTGTAGGTATGCAGAGCGGCAGTGGGAGTACTTGCTCTCCTCAGAGATGAGAGGGTGGGGGGGGGCGGGTCATCTGAATCTTTGGGTAAAAATGGCGCTACAGTTCCTGATAACCCGTGGTCGGCTGCAGTCGCACTTACTCGTCTTAGGGCCAGTGGGCCTATATCCGCAGCACAAACCGGCGCGTGTGGGTTTCTCAGTTGAGGGTGCGGTCTAATTGACTTTACGTTTTGCTGTGCTGTTCTTGGTTACCGCGGTTTTTCGTGCGCTCAGCTTAGTGCTGTACTATATTTTATAAAAAGAATCTGATTGTGACCATCTACAACTGTTTTTATTATTATTATTATTATTATTGTTAAATCACACCAGGCTGGCGACGTAGGAACGGAGAAACTCCATGAGGTTAACAAACCCCCACGCAACCAACCCAGCGGGTGGAGAAAACAAAAGAATGAAGAAGNGGGGGGGGGATTATTTGAATCTTCGGGTAAAAATGGCGGTACAGTTCTTGATAACCCGTGGTCGGCTGCAGCCGCACTTACTCGTCTTAGGGCCAGTGGGCCTATATCCGCAGTACAAACCAGTGCGTGTGGGGTAAGTCTAATTGACTTACGTTTTGCTGTGCTGTTCTTGGTTACCGCGGTTTTTCGTGCGCTCACCTTAGTGCTGTACTATAGTTTATAAAAAGAATCTGATTGTGACCATCTACAACTGTCTTTTTAAGTCGTATTTGCAGGTATGAATAGCCATCAGCATTGCAGAGACAAGTCATTGCTATATCTAATGTGATTAGTCTCGAGAGAAAGTATCGAAATGGCAATATATTCTTGTGTACGTTTATTATCTATATATTAATACGCTAGTACCTACCTACCTACCTACGTACCTACCTTTTGTGTCACGCTCTTCATCATTAAAAGATAGAAAGAAATTCGAGCTTTATTCAGTTCGAGAAGCTAACGTATCTG
>LQNS02001578.1:812588-832048 GCA_001587735.2 Parhyale hawaiensis | reverse complement strand
AAAATAAACACGATTAAATTAGATGTGCAACTAATTACATTGAAATCCAACAACAAGCATACCGGTAGAAGGAAATTTTCCAAACACTCAAAATAAAGTTGGTAAACCGTGAAAATTTTCACGGGTCCAGCTAGTTGAAACTAATACAAAAGCGTCCTGGTAACCCCTTTTCTACGCATCTCATTGCTCACTTATCTACGTGCTGTGCAAGTGCATTGGTACAGAAGCGTCAATCGCGTATTTTTGGCCTAAATATCCACGCAAGCACATTCTGCGCAATGCAATACAAGATTGAAGCCCGCACAGCAACAGCGTCTAAAGATTACTTCATTAGTGCGTGCAACCGTAACTGCGAAGAGGAAGAAAATAGCACGGTCGTCACAACGGGGAAATTAACTGTACGANAGCACATTCTGCGCAATGCAATACAAGATTGAAGCCCGCACAGCAACAGCGTCTAAAGATTACTTCATTAGTGCGTGCAACCGTAACTGCGAAGAGGAAGAAAATAGCACGGTCGTCACAACGGGGAAATTAACTGTACGAACGCTCAACAATCGCTGGCTACAACCGGTAGCTCAGACGTGCATCGCGTGCCAAGTATCGTCTGATTCTTGGCGCTGTGCGAGTAGGGGGCGCGCGCAGTTGCGTTCATTTCTCGCAAGCATTTGTGGTGAAAAGTTCAAGGCTGCGCGGAGCTGCTGCTGATCATCCAAGAGTTCTTATGCAGCAGTTATGTTAATCTTGGTTCAGCTGCAACGGTGGCTTATAATCTGTGGAGTTCTATCATTCTTCCCATGACATCATTTGTCACGTAATAATGTCTGTGGAAATCCGGTTAGATTGATGTTAATAACAATTTATCTCCACACTTATGAACGATATTTTTATGTCGTAATCATTTACTGTCCCTCTAGTAAGACAACCAGTAAAACATGCCAAGAGATACTACTGTATATCCATTTAACAGGGGCCACATATGAATAGTGAAGTTTATCAAAATGTACCATAAAGTAGAAATGAATCAGTAATGATGCAGCGTACAATAAAAGAATCTTTGTTTCTCTTCTGTTTCTTTAAGCCCTAAATTTATTCGTTATTGAGTTGGAAATTTGCGTAGGGCCTTCAGACGCGTACACTTCCACTGGTGTCTAGAGGTGCAAGTCTTCTAGAGGTATCAAGATTTCTTGAAATAACAACCGAGAGGTACCTGACACTCATGAATGAAGCATTCATAGTCTATATTTGGTGCTCGCTCGAGTGTGAATAACATGGACTGTATGCTAAATCTCTCGCACTTGAACCAAGTTTTGCGCTGCTTCAAAGTATTCTCGAGCCTGCTCCTACGTATGACATCGAGTAATTTTAAAACGCATAGCTATCATACAAATATAATGCAGAGCGCACCCAGACATCCATAACAGGAAATTTGGGGGGGGGGACTAATAGGGGGCATAGGAGTTATTGGAGGGGGGCTTAAAGAGCTGAGGCTGCCTAAAATGTACCTAACCACCTCTGCGATACGAGTAAATAAACTTTCGGCAGTAGTGAAGTCAATTCAACATTCTGTTTGCCCCTGTCTGAACTTGTATATAAGAGAATTGGGCTAAGTTTCATATGCCTCCTCTTTGCTCAAAATATTTTTGAAAAATTTCCGGAAACGATATGCAATAGACCGCAACAGTACTTGACTTTTACTTTAGCTCCAAGTGGCCTCTGACGCTGGCGGCCAAAATGGGAAAAATGGGACACACTCATGCAGGCAAGCGCTCGAGTGCGTCCCCGCCGTATCCAAGATACCTTCTCCGCAAGAAAAAAAGTACCGTACAGTGGAATTTTTTTCTTCAGTATTAGATAGGGGGAAAAGAATAGCTCTTGAGAAAATCCATTTTCCGTTGCCGACTTTTGTCCGCCAGCGTCAGACCTAAGAGTCAAGTACTGTTGCGGTCTATGGATATGCTATACAATAATATTGCCCTTAAAGCTGTATCAAATGTGAGTGCCTATTTCTAAGGAATCCCTGCTTGCAATTGAGGGTAGTTTAGGTTTTTAAATAGTAGAGAAATAAATAGCACAGTTGTCATGCAGATAAAAGACGCTCAAGGTTAAAACAGAGAAGAATCAACTTAATTTCATGGTATATCGGATGGCACACCCATGGATGACTGACTAGGTGGTACTTCTAGCCAAGAGCTCTAGCAGTTATGATTGCTTATACCGCAACTTGATGTAAATTTTACTAGGCGGGCTCGGAAGTAAATACGTCGGTCGTCAGGGATACGTACCATTGCATAGTAAGCGGTGTTCGTTATGGAAAACTGCACCGCCTTTTTGTAATTCATTGGCGTTTTTATCAATACAAGGGGTTCTGTGTTTTTCTAAAGTGCCTGCTCTCGGACCTATTCGCGTGCTTCGCTGTTGGTGCTGATGCACTCGTATAGGCTACGTCTCCTTACATCTTCTGAATTATTCATGTTATGCAGAAATTTATAGGCTGTAAATTCCAACGTGCTCTAGACTTCGAGTACTCCCTGAACGGATTATCTGTGAAAAAACTAATCATCATCATCTGATCAATTAAGCATTGCTTTTTTCTTATTCTTGCATGATCTAAAGTGACTATATAAGCAGGCCAACAAAAAGTATGAGTATGTTCATTGCATCTTGACTGTTTTATAATATGTTCCTGGCATATTTAGTGCAGTACTTATCTAGTACATCTACTAGGTTAATGTGCCAACTGTAATAAAAGTGTATTTATAGCTGTGACTGTCATGAGATGTACATACGTCGCCTGTATAGAAGAAATCTTCTAATTTTTGAAGTGCATATTTTGGAAAATACATTGAATTGTGTGCGAAAAATAGCATATTTGGGATTTTCAGTAGAGGTAGATAAAATTAGTTACGTATCTGGAGAACACAGAGCGTCTTCGGATGAAGTCCAGGTGTCGTTTTGCATATCACCTCACGTGCCGTGTGTAAAGCCACGATGCTGGGTATCTTCTGTTGGGTCGCAGTTAGCGACCAGAGAGAGAGCCAGCCGGAAACCATCGAATTATGTCCATAGTGCACGTAATCGCTGACCGATGGTCTATCTGGTATTCTTTTTAAATGGGAATCCAGAAAATTTTTGGCGTTTCGAAAATGCCGAGGCATTTTGTTAAGCAGTCTTGTTCCCCGTACAATGAAACTATTAGAATATTTTGCCACCTTCTCTGCCTGGAATGCGCCTATCACCAGTCCTTCTAGTTCTTTCTAAATGCCTGGCGGCAATCAGTTCTTTCCCATTCACTGTGGTACATCCCAGAATTTTCCAAACATATATAACTGTAAAGTGCTAGAATCTTCGTTGTATTGAAGTACTATTGGAGACAGCTGAATCGTTTGTGGTGATCCAATTCTTTCATGGCTCGAATTTTGGCAGTGAGCAAGCTTTGATCAGCTTCAAGCTGTTCTAGTTTTTTCATGTACTTGGCATCCAAACTGAAGAACAGTATTCAATTCTCAGCAGAATTAATTGCTTCCATTGAGTGAGCATCACTTCTACTTCGCGTGACGAGAAAGTTCGCAAAACCCAGGCACTCCACTTTTTTCCCACTGCGATAGCTCTAATAATGTGTTCTGCGAAGGTAGCATCATCTTGTATATCCCACTCCAAGGTCTCTAAATACTGTCTCTCTTTCAGTTCCAGGCCCTTCGCTGGTGTTATACAATGTGGATTCAAAAAGTGTTGAATTATTTTCTCATCTTAGCAACTGGAATTTTGTTTCATTTAAAGGTATATTATTTACCGACCAATGGCAAATTATTTCCAAATCTCGCTGTACAAACAACTCGTCTTTCAGAGATTGCTGAGCAGCTCGTGTATCGTTAGAGAATGACGAAGGGACTGTATAGTTGCATCCGTACCCTATGTCGTTGATCATGATAAGAAAAAACTACAGGCCCAAGCACGGTGCCTTGTGTTTTTCCACTGAGTACCGGCTGTGCGATTGCACGTTGGGACCTCTTTGACAGAAATGACAGAAAAGACATTCCCCACGGATGCCCACACGGGAACGTCTTGGGTGAGGTAACTATACTCATATGATACAAAAATATATTATACGTACAATGCAATATTATAAAATAGTGCTTACCACTTTGCCAGCATTAGTAAGACTGGTCCCCCCGGCAGGAGGTGCATTACCAACTAAACGCTGTCAGGCATTCATATTTAAGTCTTGTTGAGGCTAGTTAGATGTTTCTGCTAGCCCCGTTGATTGCGTCATCCCTTTATTTTTTATTTAGTAAAGAGGGCCGCCTCTGTTTATGAATTATGTTCCATGGCTACCTAATGCCGTTTTATCAGAAGTCCAGTGATAGAACATTCGAACTCCAATAGTTTTTTCGTTTGCATTAATGCATGCACATAATTTACATGTCTCCCTGGCAACAGCAGCTGGCGCAGCGCACTGCTTCTGAAGTTACTTATGTCTGAATTAGTTGCTATGCGACTAGCTGCATCCACGGCAACCAGCGTAGGAACAGAGCGAATACTAAACTAAACGCGTCCAGAAGCGCTCTGCATTTCTATGCTAATACCAGTTCGACGGTTGCCCTATTCCTTGAAGGCCTGTTCACACGATGCTAATAAAAACGTTGTTTCAGTGTCACTAGTGAAGTTTCGGATATCTCGTCTAATTGGAGTGAATTAAAACGAAAGAACTATCTTGATAGAAGCACAGTCGTGCATATGAGACCTCTGCAACGCATTCGGAGCATGAGTAGGGAGAACACGTTCATTTGACTATCGTGTGAATGCGCCTGTTGAGAGAGCGATATCAGCTCAAAGATTTCGTTTACCTAATCTCGGAAAAGAAAAGTAGACTCCTTCCACGGATTACTCACAACTTTCAGCAATTCTCGTGGGTTCTAGAATAAACATTCCATTAATTGGTGCAGTTTCATAATTATTATTAAAAACTTTACCGCTTTAACTTGCACAAAATTTCAGGCTGAGTGTTGATTTCCTGCGTTGGATCGAGTTTCGTGAGCTCAATCCAAACGGTTTTCACTGCAAGGGCCTCGAGCTCTTTAATAATTATTTAAGCGCATGCAGGATTAAGTTCAAGGCGGTGTAGAGTGATGGGTTTGTGACTTAATTGACCCAAACTAGCGAAACTAACGTTCGTGACCGAAGTTCGACACGAGTAAGCTGAGGAGATTAGCTTTTGTTGATAGAACAGCTGAAATATGATAGTATGACAGCTGACAGCTGAAATATGATAGTATTTTCTTAGTAATGACTGTGATGTCAATCCCGTGGGGGCGGGAACTGCTGTGCCAGTATATACATAGTTCTGCAAGTTCTAGTATTAAATTTCAGCGATTGGCTCGCCAATGACAAGCTAAGCTAACCTAATCGATTTGAATTGTATAGGTACCGAACTTAAGCCAGCTGTGCTCGCCTCTCCCGGTTTAATTGTGTTTCTGACGTTCCCTCTTTCGAAAAAAAAAGCAGATTACGGCGATATGAGCTATAATTGATATGAGATGTGATATAAATCCACTTTATAGTAAAACACAGTTGTTGGTTTCTTGCCTGCTCCTTTGCTTGCTCCAATGCTGGTCCGTCTCTCCGTCACACAGTTAAAAATTAATTAGGAGAAAATTCATGTACTGAAAAACATATAGAGATACCATATAATTTCAGCGCTTGGAGTACCAGTGATATATATAGCTCTGGATCCCCGGCCTCTGGATCCCGGGCTCTGGATCCCCAGCCTCTGGATCCTTAGCCTTTGGATGCCCGCTTTCATTGCTGAATGATATCTAAGTAGTTGAATCTTCACGCTGAGCAGACGCCTTTTAATATTGAACTTACATCGCAGCCAAATTTCGACGCTGGAGGTTCAACAATCAGTTGGTATCCACAATACGATGAGCCCTGGGCATTTCCAGTGAACTCTTTTGATTGAACTATATTTTCTTAGTGCAGTTCAACTTAACGCTTGATCAATTCTAAAGGCTGGGCCCTCTAGTATATACATAATTGATTGGAGAGTGAATATATACATAAATAATATAAAATGATATGCATCACGCCACTAGATCACAACAAATAATCAAAATAACGATAACAATAAATAATGCAATTACGACTCTGAAATAGACGATTGAATAAAATTTGACATAAATTACCGATTAATTAAATCCCTTAACCTAAGTCGATACGAGATTCTGAATAAGTGGAAAGTTAATGAAGCACACGATATACAATCAACAATTTATTGGAATAAATATCACAGTATTTATTGAAAAGGCAAGGAGAAAATCAATGGAACACGTTAATGAATCTCAGCGAGAGCACATATTTAAATTCGCTTGACACAATAAAGACAGCTAGTGATGGAAAGAGAGGTCATAATAAAATTCAAAAAGATCATAATTCTGATCACCAAAATCAAAAATTCTCGCGAAATTATTATAAAAAATCGAATTTGCACATAAAAATACGTCATCACTATAATTTGTACCGTGAGAAAATGACCGATCATGATGTAAAACTCATAATTTTGCACCATGGTGGGATTTTATCTTGACGATGAGTTCACTAGAAAGACTCTGCTTACTCCATGGAAAAATGTGGCCAGCATTTCCACGTAGACCAAGCACGTCACAAACATTGTTACGTAGTTTACATTGAACACAATGCGCATCGCGTTACCCTGTCTAATATAAAATTTGCGTACCGGGTAAGCATATCTTAGGCTACCCCAACCCTTACTCGCTAACCCTCTTTCTTGGCAATAATACGTTCTTTCAAATTTTTATTCACGTTAAAACAAAGGTTTCAAATAATTTCATGCGGCAGTATTCCACACTTTCCATCCTTTTCTAAGCCCAATCATTCTCCATCGCACTTATTCAATGCTTACCAATGCCCAGTCTCCTCCAGTGGTGCATGACTGTCGTGGAATCTTTTCAATGATTTCCTCAATGGATGATAGAGTTGCAAATGCTGCAGCCCACTCCACAGCCGAAAAATCACTTAATCGATGAAACTAATATGCTGTACCGATGCCCGTGACGAAGAATGATGCTATCCGGTATCAATGCAAATTGACACTGATGCTGTCGACTGCTCCGCTCCCAGAGACGGGCCACCACCACCACGACGTTGGAGTATATTTGATGCACTCGCGCAGTGCAAAACCAGTGCCACCTAGACAATCGTTTTTTGTGTTTTCTAGGTGGCCTTGGCAAAACACCATTGTTAAAGTGCCCCTACAACTGGCTGCCGTTCATTACAGTTCACATTATATGGTGGAACATCGTGCACCATTCCATGACGAGGCCAAATTATGACGATGAAAATTTTGATGAAGCTTGGGAAGTACCCTGGGCCATATTGAAGATCCGCTGGATGCTAACTGCGCTGGTCATTACCGATGAAGCACTGATTCTTTGGATGAATCGCAAGAGGGGGCCAAAATGTTGATGTAGTCCAAAGCAAAGATTCGTGGCCCAGTGCCAAATATCGAAGAGTCACATGAGGTGTCCAATAGAAGAAACGTGACGGTTCGAATGGCCCCATGAATTCGCTTCTAATGCCAATGGTGAAAATTCTTCAAGGCAATCATGCTAGTTTTTTGCATGTTGTCGTGAATTAAAGGGTGAATTATTGTAGGTGATTGACCAATCGCCTTTGCAAGGCGTAGGAGTCAAGGCACAGTACCTCACCCAAAACTGGGAAGTGCTTTGTTTCAACTGATTTGACACTACACTGTCCACTATCATCACTCCAGTTCGGTCCGCCAGGGCCGAGCTCATAATGGGTTCCAAGAGCAGCACCAAGCCTGAACTGACTCGAAAAACCCTTTCCAAATCCCAGTCGAACGTTATCATCCGGATCCTCTCAAAATTTTGCCTTAACCAATCGTATTTTCGCTTTCCTCGGCTCATCCCCTCATGTTCACTCTTAAGTATATATTTTGACCAACCCTCGTTTTGCTCCGGCCAATGCCATTTTTAAGAGGCTGCCCCACTGTCTAGCCCTCAATGGTTGCTTCCCGATTTCAAAAGCCCCACCTACCTTGAGCTCTCTTTTGCTTCATAACCACGGAGAGGAAAAACAAAAACCAAAAATATAGACTTTTCCCTAAAATTTCAGTTACCACCAGGTCTGCTGTCCCTTTCATACACATTTGTTTTTTACGATCAGTGTGACTTGAGCTAAGTTCACGTCTGCATCTTTCTGCTTCGAAACAATTAATTTCAAGCCAAAGCTGTCAGAGCTATATACCTGACCGTTGCCTCTTTCGTAAAAGGATCCCCAACACATAGGCCAGCAGTTCCTTTCTGCGTTTCGTTAATTCATCTATAGTGATAGACTGAGCCTAAGCCTTACCGTCTTACGAGCGATCTGCTGCTCTCCCTCGCTTATGCGGCCCTCGGCTGCGGTAATCTCATTAGTTATCTGTCATTGTTCCACAACAGAGTTGAGAGCTAAATTCGTAAAAGATTTGTTCTCAGTATGTTTCCCAACTAAGTAATTATTTGGGATAGAAACATTTTGGTGCGAAACTGTGTTAATTTTTTTATGACACGGCAATTAGTTATTCAGGCAGCTACTTATTAACCAATTAAATTAAACGACCTATTACACACGCCCACACATATATATGCAACACGATATCCTAACAAACCGGTAAAACAGAGTTTTCGGCCGTCTCAAGCATAACTGCGGCGAAGTTAACGTCGGCAACGCGATTCAAATTGGCAAAATCCGCGATTACTCGGAAATTCTAGACAAACAAAGCCTAGCGGACTGGATTTCTACTTACGAATCCATGTTATTTTTTCGACTTTGCTTCGAGCCTTCACCTAGCGCTTACAAATAACGAGCTTCTATGGAGCTCCGGCATTGCAGGGAACCTCGCATGTTGAGACCCAAGCATCGGGCCACTTAACCAAACTGTTCTGCATTTACGATGAATTTTACATGAGCATCGCGCGATGAAAACGACCGCCGCAGCTGCCTTTCAGTGGCTTCACACTTCCGTGTTTAGAACCCCGTATATAGTACAGAAATTCCGATTTTTTTTCGTGCTTCCTTGCATATGACAGAAAAATTTCACAGTTTTTTTTATTTTACTTCGCTGCAAATTTGAAGAGACATCGGAAACTTTACGAATGACAGTCTTTCAAGCTATCTAGCCTGACGGGCAACATTAAGGAAATCTTTTGGTACACATAAGCGAATGTGTCGGTGGAGTTGAGTAAGAACTCTATAAAATACTAATTATAAAGTCGACTATTCGTAAAATATAACGTTGCGGGATAGTGTGTCCCATCTTCAGAAAAATTAAAATTTCAAGCTACACCTATGACGTAGAAAGGGTTATCTTTATTACTAAACTTAAGGGAGCATGTGTGTTGTCAGGGGAGAGTCTAGTAAGCGCACGAACCAAGGTAGGTGGAAGGCCTGGACGTCGGCTCCGTCCACCTACCTTGGTTCATTCGTTTACTAGACTCTCCCTGACAACACACATGCTCCCTTAACTTTAGTAATAAAGAAAACCCTTTTTTTCCTCATAGTATTCGTATATGTCTTGGTATAATTTCTTTTTAAAATTCTATTAAATATCCGAATACTTTTCGCAGTGTATGAGTAACAAACGACTATATGTTGTGAACCTTACCGGGATTTGAGATGCTGTTCATATGCCGGCCAAATTAGAACAAACAATGTCTCATTAATTATTCCCTTTTGCTCTTCTACACTCTTGAGTTATACAGACTATAGCTGCTAGTAGAGGCAATACTGAACGCACGGCACTTATCATGATAGCCAGCTTCCAACTGCAATATATGGCACCATTCACTTCACAATAAATGAGAGCGTTCATGAGACAGCACATCTAGTTGCTGCATTTAATGCTTATAAATAATGATGTATTCTTAACGACTCCAAATATGAACTAGATCTTGTGTTCTCTTCCTCCTCTTCAAGCCATACGCAATTTTGCAGCCCTTGCCCCTGTGGCAGTAAACTTGCAGAATACATACCTGCAGAAAAACTAAATTTACCAATCAATTACCTCATGTAAGAAAATATACGTTACTGTAATATTCCGTGCACTATCGTCTGTCCTCGTCCGAGCCGTGCCGGTGAAGTCAGTTTCGTGGTCAAGGACAGGAGTATAGCACCATCAGGAGCGAGTGTCCTTATCAGCAGGAGTGTCAGCAACACTGGGGCAGCGTGTGCCACATGTACGACTTGTACGTATGCATGTATGTTCAGAGGCGGTTACCAGGTGCCATCTTCCAGAATATTCATGCCGGGATAAGGAGTAGCAGACTCTCAAGAGGACATTGACTGTGACGGCGTTACGTAATCAAACTAAGCCCAACCGATTTAGCGCGTTCGGAACTTCTGACAAGTGTGTCGGTTCGACCCCACCGGGGCGAATTTTAGGCATTAATCCTAAATCATGTACACTTAAAACCTTCGAAGCCTCAGCCCTACTCTGTCGCAAAGAGTTTTTCATTGTTTCAAGCATCATCGAGTTGCTTACTTTTAATGCCTGCTGCGCCATCCAAAGTGACGTGTAACTAACGTTCTTTTTTGAAGTTTTGGCAAGTCAAGCTTTCTCTTTTTAGGTTGAACCCTGTTTCTTGGTACAAAGCGATAGCGTATATAATGAACTGGTGAATCTATTGAATCGGTGCGTGCAGAGCTCAACGCATGGATATAACCGTAGCAGAAGTACTGTAATATACGTATGATACAGTCTATAACATTATATATTATGCTAGTGTTACAACTACTGAATTAACCTACCCAGGCTACAAACACCCTGGACATGTTAGCGCTGATGGACTTTCGTTGAAACATTCAGACTGGCTTTCCTTAGTGACAGCTCTACACCCTTGAAGTGGCCCAGCAGAGACAATAATGCAGTGCCTATGATGTAATGACATCATCCTTAGGAGGTTAGTTGAGACGTTTAGGAGTGAGTCACATCCGTGATGCAAGTTTTGTGTCCCTCCGGGAAGACTTGATCATACGCGCTGGGTAACCTGAAGTACGATTTAAATGTATACTTCAATTATATTCCTGATGTGAGAACTACAGGGGCCTAATTGAAGTGTGGGATAGGAAAAGTAAAACATTCAATTTGACGGATGATTAAAAAACGTCAGTTTTGACTTCCTTGTGCACAGATATGAAGTGTCTGCAAGCGTTGGACTGCAGATGGCCAGTAGCATTCGTACAAATTTAAGGCCTAACCATTGTCAAATTTAGCAGCAAACCTAACACTTCTCTCTTGTCCAAAGTTTTTCATATAATGTAACGCTACTCATCTATTGTAACATATTCAACCACAACACCTATTGAAATTCCCCGGTAATAACCTATCATGTTTTTTTAATTTTGTATATGCGGTAAATACACAGGAAAAACTAATGTACACTTGACGACTTCGTGAACAAAGTCTTTAGTCGTTAAACATTCCGCGTTTTCTGTTAGTTATTTCTCCGTTTATTTTTCTCTTGTATACTGCAGCTCTCCCATTTACCAATTTCTTTGTAAATGGGCCAGCTCATAAACTTAGTAATATGGATAGGTATTATTTTCTTTTCATTTTCCCCCCAAAAAATTGTGCAGATGTTATCACAGCTTTGCTTACATCATAACGCCGTAGACAGGATCCCATATTTTTAAAGATAGCTCCGCTGTACGAAACTCCATGTCCTCGTGCGATGAAGGAAAAGCCAGTGGAGACTGACATCCCTACAGCTGGAAACTGTAGAAGTTTCTGAGACAAAAGCATTGTTCTTCAATAATATTTCAGGCCCTTATCATGCATATACGATGTTTCCATCGTATGTTTCCAGTCCACAGTAAATCTATTGATGACCAGCAAGTAGTAGCAGCAGTAAAAAAAAATGCAAACTTGACTCCTGCTCTCCTAATCGAGATGGTATCCAATTTTCCTTTGTCTAATACTGTGAACGTATCGGTCGTACAAACGAAAGCTTAAACTCAGCAAGAAATTAAGTGAGGAAAATAGAGAGAAACAAACAGAATTGTAACATAATTCAAAAGGGAAGAAAACGCAAAGAGTGACTTCAATGTTTCTAAACTTTGCCAACAGAAATGAAAATGGAAAAGTCTACTAGTATACACTAGTTTCATCCTTGGAAAATACAAGAAATATATGATAAGCTAGCGGACCCGACCGTCAAAAATGATGGTGAATAATTTGTGGCGATATTGTCTTCATTAACCATACTTTTGTTTATTTATAACTCGTTTATGAAAGCTGCAGTGCAACTGCCTGCTAGAAAGAACAGGAGATGAACTTTCTTGGTTTCACTCTTACAGAGTAGCGCCGCCTTCCTTTTCATTACGAGACATACAGAAAACCAAGGAGATTTAATAGAAAAGAGGAAGTTAGGAGCCTCGTCCATGAAGCTCAAGCAAGCTTCCTGCGTGGCTTTCCGGCGTGGCCGCAGCCAGTCGCCGCCGCCGTGTGGCACCAATCGCATATTAGTACATCAGTTTGTTTGTTCCTCCCTTGTCACTTCCACCAATGAGACTAAAGCGTGCTCGTTACAGTCGCCGGGTGCCAAAGGCACTCACTTTCATGAAAGAGTCACGGCCACGCCTGAAAGGTTGGGACGCTGGTTGGCCTACTTAAAGCGATGGGGCTCCCTCCTCCCTAGCTCATTGCATGCAGACAGATAAATTAGTTTTTTAGCATGCACTAAAGTATTACTTGTAGATTTATTTTCAACTCTGTATCATAGATAAGACATTGTATCATCAGCCATTGTCTTCGCTATTTTGCAAGGGAAAGAAATTAAGTTTGAAAAACAATGCTGCTACAATTCTTTAGCATTCTTTGCCCATCTCCTTATGTTGATGGTATTCTGAAGAATGTATATTTATAATGTCCTTTGCTCCATCAATCATTTTCTTAACTTGATCGTGAACTCAGAGCCTATCAAGTTAAGACGCAACCTACCTACCTACCACCCTCGTACCTTGAGAGTGTGCAGACGAAGTCCAGGTGACGTTGAGCACATCACCTCACCAGTGTGGTGTCACAATGCTGGGTTTCTTCTATTGGGTCGCAGTTAGAGAGAGCCAGCCGTGACTTATCTCCACAGTACACGTAACCGCCGACCGCTGACCTATCTGACATATTTTTAAAATGAGAATCCAGCAAATTTTTGAACCCTATAACTTTCATGTTTGTGGTATTTCAAAAATGTTGAGGCATTGTGTTAAACAGTCTTGCTCTCCGTACAGTGGAGCTGGTGGTATATTTTGTCGCCATGGCTTTGCCACCTTCTGTCCTGGAAATGCGTTCATCATAAGTCCTTTCAGTTCTTTTTGAGAGTCTGGCGACAATCCTCTCGTTCACAGTGGTACAGTGGTACGTTCTAGTTTCGAAACTTATATATGATTACAAAACGATCGAATTTTCCTTGCATTTAATGCAACTGGAGACAGCTTAAGGGGATGAACCCAGATTTTTGGAAACTTTTTCGTTTGTGGACCGATTGTTGTAAAATTTGCACACTATAGGTATGTAGTTTTGAAAAAAACACATTTTGCTCGTACAACGTTTTTGATTTAGGCCTTAGTTTTTGAGATAATGGGTAATATATGTGTGCTAAATATATACACAAATAAAATTTTTCTTCAAATTTTAAAAGAATAGAAGTCAATAAGATACCTTGCCAGGGAAAAACCAATGGCAGTTTTGGAATCCTTGAAACATTTCCAACAAAAATACACAGCCGGATTTTTATTTTCTATTTCGTTTTTAATGTGCGATTTTCGATCGCTAACTGAGTAAAAAAAAAGCCAAATATTCGATTTTGAGGTGAGATAAAAATAAATATGAGGGCAAAAATGGAAAATCCGGCTGTTAGTTTTGTTAGGAATGTTTCGAGGATTCCAAGTCTGTCTTTGTGTTTTCCTAGCATGAAAGTTACTTGACTTCTACTCTTTTTTAGGGAGAAAAAACACTTTGTACACGATAGGTAAAAAACATGATTTATAGGGTGGTGAAGTGTTATATAATGCACTTTTTTAATCTAGGAATGAAATTTGAATGCTATATTTATGTTTATTAGCATTTACAAATAATTTGCATGCATCTTTTCATGATTTTTGACCTCCTCCATCACCCCCCGCTACGACCCCTCTTTGGTTGTCCTATATACGTAGATAGGTATATGTATATAGATGTATTTTGAATTATCTCAAAAACTAAGTCCTAAATCACAAAAGTATTTCGAGCAAAATGTGTTTCTTTTTCAAAAAATACATATAGTGTACAAATTTTGAAACAATCTGTTCACAATTGATAATTTTGACCCCTGCCCTCACCCTTTTCGACCCCTCTTTAGGGGGTTCTAGTGCCCATAGTCCAGTAAAATTTCAGGGCACACTTTCCCACTAGGCAACAAACAAAAATTGATAATTTTGACCAGCATCGCTGGGTTTCGCTGGGTTGATTCCCCTACTCTTGCATGCCTCGAAATTTGTCAGTGAACGATCTCTGTATAGCTTCAACTTGTTGTAGTTTTTTCTCCTTACTCGACATGAAAAGTGGAGAACAGTACTCTATGTTCCGCACAATTAATTGCTTCCAAAGAGTGAGCATCACCTTTTTTTGGGCGTGACGAGAAAGTTCTTAAAGCCTATCCACTCCACTACTTTCCAACCGTAATAATTCGAGCTAAATATTCCTCAAAGGTAACACCGTTTGGCATTCTCACTCCAATGCCTTTTGAAACTATTTGTCTTTCAATTTTACTTCAATCATTGGTAGTATATGGTGTTGATTTAAAGAGTATGAAATTTTTACCGCATCTTAGCTGCTCGGATTTTGTTTCATTAAAAGTACCATTATTTTTTACCGACCATTGGAAGACGTGATGTCGCAGGGCAGACAGCACGTTTGCCACAAATTGTACAGCAGCTAATACCCTTGTATCGCTAGCAAATGATGTTAAGACTACACAGCTGAATCCTACCTCTTGTTATCGATCATGATAAAAAAAAGTACAGGAACAAGCACAATGCATTGTGGTACTCCACTGAAGGTACTCTGTTGTACACGATTACACATTGAGTTCTACTTGACAGGAAAAAGAATGCTTCAACCCACTAACGATATTTTCAAAGGATACCCATACGGCGAATTCTAACATTGGGATTCCGTGGTCAACCGTATCAAAAACGTTAGCAATATCTAAGTATTTTACGCATACATTCTTCTCTAAAGACAATGACTGAGATGGAATCATAATGTTCCAGTAGTTGTGAAGTAGTGGAAAGAAAGTAAACATCCGGATAAATGAAAAGCGCTAATAGAAGCTGTAGATATCTTCATTGATTAGGTTTTATCATCTGTAAAGCAAGAAGTGCATTCGTATTTGAGGTTAGTTGCTTCTGCCATCATCACTAACTCGCAGCCTATTTTTTTACCTTTCGGTTTTCACCGGAGCGAGTGAGCCAATATGGCCTAAGTCTGAAATCTGTCCTAATTTTTACCTGTTTTCTCCAAGCGTGTCAGGATATGAAGTGCATAAAAAAAATCAATAAAAAGCGTGTCAGGACATGGACTGCAAAAAAAAAAATCAATGAACAAATAAATAGTCTACACATCGATCGTTATTGTATTACTTGATCAAACAAATAATAAAAAATACATACAGTATATCTTGTATATCACACAATAATTGTTGATGGAGCTAGTCTCTAGTCTTGAATTTTGTTTGTTTTCTTTTCCGCTTACTAAAATTCATAAATTATGATTTAACGGCTTTTAGTCTTTTCCTAAGATTGAAGTTATTATTGAAATTTTAAATAGTTGTATCATTTGCCACGAGATGTGCTACCGACTAATGCTGTAAATTTTAATAGAGAAGTAAAGATATGTGGTTGGAGAAAAAAATAGCACTATTTCGAACTGTTAAACAACAAAAACGCTCCTGATCAATATTTTCATGAGAGAAAGTTATCTCACAAGGGCGTATAGGTCAGACAGTCCTCATGCAGTTGTCCTTTAACGAGGAACACAGCCTTGACCGTGCACCGACTGTGCTAGCTCGTGCTCTGTGCCCGAATCACTGAGGAGTTACCCAGAGTTATTTGAGTACACCTGCTGAACCGAAGGAAATAAACAAACAAGAGCCTTTCTTGCACCAGTGAATATCCGTGACACTTTGAAGCTACTGGTGTGAATGTGATGCGTATGAATGCAACTACAAATAATGCTGCCTATATTTTGCAACAAAATAAATTTGTTTGCTGGAAACAGTGCTATAGGTACTTCTGTGTACTTCTATGGCAGTATACTGCTTGACTGAAATTTAAAGATTTCTCTTATTCTTCAAAAATTTGATTGGAAAATAATATTAATTTTATACAGTACTGGGGTCTAAATTAAAATCGTTTGCATTTAATTATCACCCGCAAACGAAGTGAGACAGGTGATAATGTTTTTATTGAAGATTTAAGTAGGCTATATGTATTTATAAATTTGTCTGTCCACAGTTGAGCTGATTTCATAAATTTTTGTAGGGAGTTTGGTGAGTTGACCTAGATGTGATCCATGCAAAAAAAAAACTAGGCCTAGCTGGCCATAAAAAATGACGGTGTTGAATTTTTTCCTCCCCGGCGAATTTGCCTCCACCGCCGCCCATCGTCTTGTGCCAGAAGGTGTTATATTTTTTCCTACGTTGTTGTTGAAGAGCTAATCTCTGGGAATGGGGCTGTGCCCAATATTCGTCCATCAAAAATTACTTCGTTGAATTTACACCCTACTGCGGGCGACGGTCTTACGCCACGAGGCAGTCTAGTTTTTACGTATTTTCGTGTCATGTGTAATAGCAGCGAAATAAAGAGGAACTGAGATTGCATTAATCAGGACTAAAAACTACACAAGGCAAAAAATCTAATATTAAATAGGAGTCGACTAGATTTAAACTTTACGTTTCAGGATGAAAAATCCCATCTTCAGAAGGAAAAAAATAACTAGGTTACGATCAATAAATAAAAATTTCTTTATTGTAACTCGGTAAGGGGAGCGAAGGTGTTGTTGGGGTAAAGTCCAGAAGGCAAATGGACGGAGCTGTGCGCAGGGGCCGGACCTCAGCTCCTGTACAGTCGGCAAAATTCAGGTTAGGTATATACAGTATAGAGCGGTACAGCCGTGACTAGCTTAGCAATTACTATAACTTCCATGCCTTTTAATACATTGTCATATTATACGTTTTAATATTACATGTCGCATCTGAAACATAATTGCAAGTCCCTGTCAGTAAGTTTGATACATATACGACTGTAACGACCACTTCCCAATCGCAACAGTCGGATAAAACTACAGTGTCCCATTGAAATACTGGCATTGCAAACGTTTTTCTTGGCTGACACTGGCGGGGGGGGGGGGTCTTGGAGCTCATAATATTTTCTCTCTCCTGTAAAAACTGTGCCAAGACGCTGGGGTCATGTTCACAGTACTACACTGCATGTGAGTGCTCTGTTGTTCAAGAGGTACTCTCAGCAGCTGCCCATATCTGCGCCTCGTGTGTCGGTGCCTATACAACATCTCCCTTATCTATCAACTGGTCATGACTGCCGCCCTGAGGGCAGTGCATTCGCTGCAAGATGCGTAACGAAGTTTTATACAGCGACTGCACTCCAAGCATTTAAAATTTTCAAATCCTGGGTCTGCATCAATTTTGTAACTTCTCAATATAACATGGTCTGCAAGACCTGTGTTAGCGAATTGTTGCGTTACTCGGGTCCGAGCAATAACTAGAGTCTTTGCTATGATGGATGCCTACTAATGTCGTTATTGTTTTCTACTTACGATTTTCTTTCGTCCAAATTACCGATTTTTACGTAATACATTAAGTAAATATATCTACTTTTCGTTTGCCAACCTTTTTATGAAGCGTAAAAGTTTGTATAACTTATAACCAAGTTGAAAGAAACATGCATCAAACTTCATCGTCATACGATGGTTGTAACCCCTCAGTTCGCTTAAAATTTCTGCAGATGACGTTGATTTTCAGTATTTCCTATCTATCCTGGGCTAATTCGATTAATGACCCTCCCTCCTTACGCCACTAAAACAGCAGAAATATTCGTAACCGGTTTTTTGCACACTAGCGTTACCTTCATGGCCTTTTCTAATTAATCAGAACTAAAGGAAGCCTCGGCGCTGCCCAGCGCCAACTCACGAAAGCTTGAGCTTATAGGTTCGTAGCTCCCATGAGTCGCACTACGGCGACGGCATCTAAAAGTGGTACAAACGTCGAGTGATCGCCGTGCCAAGTGGCTACCACACGCTGGGTGCGTGGTTGTGCCACTGGTGGGAGTGTACAACAAATGCGGAAAATGTCTGAGCAATCATAGCTTCCATGCTTTCGCGCATGGGCCACACAGAGCAGCTATTGCGCATTCTGAGCAGCTCGCTGGGATTACCTCTGTCGCTAGGCTATCTTATTCTTTGAATAATTTATGGATCATTATAGTTACCTCTGCCAAGGAGGTTAAGTTTTTTCTCGATTTGCGAATTTGTCTGTCATCAAACAATTCAAAGAGGTACGGTCGGACCTTTATAAAATTTACAGGGAATGTTAGGTATGGTAGGAAGAACGGATGATTAACTTTCGGTAAAGATCTGCTCACGCAGTGTTTGTTTATTTGACTGCCTCTTTGTTTGGTAACATAACACAAACAGTTATGAACGGATTTTATGAAATATGCAGAAATTGTTGGGAATTTTTCGAAAAACAAGTGACAAAATTTCTATGATGATCTGTCAGTCCGTTTATTTGCTTGTCTCAAATTTGATTTTACTTTGTCAGAATATATCAAAAAGTTATGATCGGATCTTCATGAAATTCTCAGGAATACTTCGAAATGTTAAAAAGCACAAATGACCAAATTTGGCTGTGATGGGGTCACTCCGTTTGTGCATTTGACTATTTGTTTACCTATGTGTTTGTCAGAATATAACTGAAAAAGTTGCAGATGGATCTGCAAACAAATTGCAGGAACTGTTATTAATGCTAAGAGGCACAATCGAGAAAATTTTGGTGATGGTGAAAAGGAAATCCTGGTTTCAGGACTAATTTGAATTTTCTGTTTATATTGCTTTACTTGGCGGTGGTATGCGCTCTTGGAGTGGTCTAGTTCATGTTAGCATTGTAACTGAGAAGTATATGTATGGTTTACGATTTTTCAGAACTATTTCATCATTACGTGTAAATTACAAAGCGGCTCATATCACCTGTAATATTTACACCACTAGTGGACCCGTGCGTGAAGAATTCACGCAATAACCTATACGTTTGCCTAATGCCTCTAGGCCGGTGCGGAATCTCCCCTTCTCTTATTTGCTTCTTAATTTTCTTCTTTTCTTCAATGATCCT
>LQNS02001578.1:781324-812268 GCA_001587735.2 Parhyale hawaiensis | reverse complement strand
TACAAATCAGACTAAGCCTGCGATGTCTTCATTGTTGGAATTTCAACTGTCCCTGCTTAAGATACGTTTGCCATCTTCTGCAACCCGGCCTATTTTCTGCCTATAACTTTCAATGGAGCTTGAGAGGAGCACCAGAGCCTCCAACCTGGGCTAATTTTCGCCTATCTATTTCGTTAAGAGCGTGACACCAAACATATAAATATATATACATATATATATATTTATATATATATTTATTTATAAACACACCAAGGCTATTCTTAGTATTAGATAAGCTGCTGATGAGTATAAGGAGTGAACTTGTTACAGTCACAACCTTATAGAAGCTGTACACCATAGGAACTTCAAATTGCTCTCTTCCGTTGAGATAACATAATCCCGATTAGCTTTAGCTTCTACCCAGACTCGTTTCTGAATGATTAATTGATCGATTTGTATTGAATGAAACTTAAACCAATATAATGTGTACCTGCAGTGACGGAATCTTAAACAGCGGTGCTTGTTTGCTCTAGTACCAGAGATCGCATCCCAGCCAGCGGCTGAATTCTTGCGATCTTTGGCTTGCGACGTGCACATTTCCGTCGTTCAAGCTCGTTTACGGGTTACTGACTCCAATTAGAAATGGCGACTGTCAGGAGGTCACACTTGCCGTTAGAGCTTTTTGTTGCTGACGCTACTGCTCTGATAATCTATGGTCGGCTGCAGCCGTCCATGCCTCTGGGCCATGAGGGCACGTATCTGCAGCACGAGCTCGTGCATATTGATTTCCTACTAAGAGGTGTGGGCTCAAGCTGATTTTATCTTTACCGATGTTCTTACTATGAAATAAGCTCAGGTCAATTATTTACCGCTAGTCAAATTTGACTCTTTTGATGGCTGTCTGATAATAAAACCTAGTACTTTACTGCATGCATGCACTGTTCATGACTTTATAAGACTGTCCATGACAACTCAAGTATAGATTAATTCTGCAGTATTACTTCTTCTGAAGTGTTGGAAACAAAGTGAAGGTGTCAATGGCGACTTAGTGAACAGGTAATGCGGCCACCTGTATTTATCTTCGAAATGAGCAATGGCTCTCAGTCCATTATCAGTTTTTCGATGACTATCTTTATATTTGTATAATATTCAATCCATAAGCTTAAAGCCAGCTACCAGTAACCTGTTATTGAGGATTTTTTTTCAATTTCTTGATGTTAAGTATGTAGCACCGACGCTCTTCAGCTACGTGTAACCAATAGTTGAAACAAACTGTGATTTCTGCTGCACGGTATCATCTATTTTCGCCAAAATTCACCATTGCAATACACGCTCCGGTCATACTCATTTGGATTTTAACTTACTCCAACAGTCAGCCATGTGCGTTTGACCCCGTAAAGGTACCCTCGAGGCTGAGGCTGTTTCCGTCGACATGCTACCTGTCTCTTCTTTTTTATTCTTTTGAGCTAGCAGGTAATGAAATGCTGTGGGTGGGGAGGCTTCAACTGAGATTATTACAACTATACTGCCAGCAGTGAATTAAATAATCTACTGTAAGAAGTGTTCTTTGTCAACACATAGTTTAGCGACGTCTTTGAACAGGTGATTGGCATAAGCTAGAGTTTTGGCTGGAATTCTCTTCTCCTCGCCGAAAACAACATATAAAAAGGCGTGGGAAAATCTACGCTATGGTCTTCTATGTAAATTTACGGAATTGCAAGCCATAGACCGCAACAGCACTTGACTCTTAGGTCCAAAAGTGGCCTCCGAGGCTGGTGGCCAAAATTGGAAAAATGGGATTTTCTTAAGAGCAATTATGAATATGTCGAGACACGGTCATGCAGGCAAGCGCCCAAGTGCGTCCCCGCCGTTTCCAAGATACCTTCTCCATAAAAAAAATGTTGGGTATCTTGGATGAAAATCCCATTTTTCCGTTGCCGACATCTGGCCGCCAGCGTCAGACCTATGAGTCAAGTACTGTTGGGGTCTATATGCAATCGGTTGACTTCTCCAGTAACAGCCCATCGTTGTGGGCCATTACCTCCTCAGCGCAGTGGCCGAGCAAGACATTCTGTCACTCAAGTGGCTGACTGCGTTCGTTAAATGAAGCATGGAGAGCAAAATCCGGAGAGTTTTGCTGTCTGTTGATTGATGAGGTTCTAGGTAATTTCGCCGTGATGTAATATAAATGACGAGGTAATATATCAATTACAGCCAACCACGCCGAACCTAATACGCTATTATTATCATTGTTATTATGAAAAGTTTCAGCTTCAGCAGCAGAACTTCCCATGAAATGGAAGAATAATAAAAAGAAAAGGCGAAACAAAATGAAGGGACAATAAACTAAAATGTAATGATGCACAAAATCGCCGAGCTCAGTTCGTTACTACACAGGAAATAATAGAAAGAATCAAATTAAAGGAAAAAATCATCAACAAAATTCCAAATCCAGTCATTTAAGGAATAAATGAAATAAAGTTAATAATTACATACTGCACCATAAAGTACCGTAATTCGCGTCAAAATTACACATCTTGGTCATTTACTGAGTTATAACCGAGTGACTATAAATAACTAAAATGTGCTAAGAAAAAATATAAATTAATACGTTTTAATGAAAGTTTTATAACTGACCAAGCTATCGTCAACTTTGGGCCGGTGCAGAGGCTTTGCATTGCCGGCCAGTCGACCGATCCAGCCAGACGACTTAAACTCAATTTACTTTGTGCTCAGAATTTTCAAGGTGTGTTGAGCATGAAAGTTAACATTAACATTTAAGTTATCGATAAAAATGAAACACTTCGTAGCATACTGTAAAAATGAGAACCACACTAAATATAAAAACATGTTTACTGTGTAGCCTATACCGCAAGTGTTTCGGTACATAATATAGCCATCATCAGTGCTGTAAAATAGAGATAGAAAACCTGCATGGAATTGTCGGAATAAAGTTAGGAACGAAGGCATTCACTATAACCCACTAAGAGACGTAAACTAGAAGAACAAAACAAAACAACAAAAGCCTCGGTAAGGATCTATCTATCAAGGAACAGAAGTGGTAACGCCAGCCTAACTATAACGACATTCAAGTGGACTGCCGATTGACAAAATCTTAGTAATTTTAGTAACTCGGTCATGTCTTAGTAAATGACCAAGATGTGCAAGTTTTATGGGAGTTATCATATTTTAAGTTATAGCAAGTGATTTTTATTTTTTATTAAATAACTAGATTTGGAATTTGTTATTTACTATACATCAGTTGGATGTTTTTCATCATTATCTCATGTTTAGTGTAGGATTAAGATAGGTGATGTTACGCATCATTGCATTTTAAGTTACTGTACTTTTGAATTTTATTCCACCCTCTCTTTTCATTACCCTTTATTTTTCTGGAAGTTTTGCTGCACGCCTTGCTATATGGGCTAAAAGCTAAATAATTATAATAACAATAATAGCATATTGAGCATATTAGGTGGGGCGCGGTTGGGTATAATTTATGTATTAGGCTATCAAGACTTTTATGGTACATCACGGCGAAATGCCCTCACGGCGAAATGACCGATGGCGAAAAGACCAATGGCGAAAAGACCTGTCACGGATTGATGACCATAGTACATAATTTATTTTGCACAGCAGTGTAAATGAGAATTATTTTTGAAGTAAATGGTGTCCTGGGTGTTGGGTTCTGCTCCTGGTCAAGCAGTTGGTTGGGTTACCTTCTTGCTCGCTGCCTGCCTTGTTTGATTGGTGTCTTTGTTCGTTTCTTCGTCACGATATTAGGAATTTAGATGGTAGTAAATTCATCTACCAATTAACAAGATGAGATAGCAGGAAAGAGATTGAGAGGAAATATTCTGACAATTATTAAAGGATGTCATCAGACTTATGTTTGTTAGGCAACGCCAGCAACGTTCTCATTACTTTCTTGATGATGTATGCTCGATCTTTTGCTTTTTTGAAGCTCGCTTCGTTATGAACATTAACTAGATGCTATTCGATATCACTATTTAAAGTGTAGTAGATGAGAGCTTCAATATTGGATGGAACTTTTGTTCCCGTCGGGCATGATCCATTTCGCGTATGTTTTCTTTGGCTGAATTTCTTCATGGCAGTTAAAACTCGACGCCGAGCAGAGGTCAAAACATTACGTGATCCTCACAGGAGCAAGCATGCAGAATTAGGCATACATTGTAAATGCCGTAAGCTGTGCGAGGTTAGCCTATGTACACAGCTTTGTGTATCATGGGCATCTCATTGATGAGAAACTTGATGTTGGCGCAGGCATTGTACGAAAGGTTACTTGCTTAAATGCCATGGGCAATCAAATATTAATTAAGGCAGTTTCATAGCTGCTCCCTGAATGCCACGATCCAACTATTCAAACTTATTGTCATACAGTATGTTACAACTCACTCTGGGCTTACTTCCCGAGACTAGCCATTCGTTAGTTGCGCGTTGCGTATAATGATATCTTTCGGCGATTGGTGGGTCTCCCCAGATTCTTACATAAGAGCTAGTGATATCTTTGCTTTGTATGATGTAGAATGGCGCAATATTCTTACTGTGGTTAATGTGCATTATAGCCTTCAAAAGAGAGTGGAACACGCGGGTAACTCGTGGCTTCATGGAATATCCTCACCACCAAATTATCACTGTCCGGCGCTCAAGCTGCGGTCAGCGAGGATTCCGTATGTGGGCGATGACTTATATGATCGAAATGTCCTCCAGCTATTGTGCCTATTACTTGCTGCTTCTTTTACCTTCTCTGTTGCCTCACGCACACTTGACCTGATTTACCTAATGTCTTTTCCCTCTGTTTGCTTACTGTATCTCATTTTTAACTTCTTCATTTATATTATGAGGCATTACACTAGGTACAGTAGGGCTGTGTGTGAGAATATTGTAATATTGTCATGTTAATGAATGATTTTTTGGATGTAAATTTATTTATACCAATATTAATTTTACGAGCCCTGTGCCAGGCTAGTCATCATTTATCGGCCCTACCCCACTCTGATGTTCATGAAAATGTGCTTTTTTTAACCACGCAATTCAAGGGTTAACTCGGTCAGTTCTCTGCTATAGGACTGCAGGAAGTTGTTCTTACTCTCTTTTCTGGTATCTTTATTTTTGTGTGAGAAAGAGTTGCTTCAATTATTCAATTCACGACATGGTGTCACTCGTTGACTGAACAACATAGGTACATTTACATCTGCTAGCTGAAACCTGTGAGAATTTCACAGAACAAAAGTAATGTACTTCAGTGATATCTCAGACCCGTATCATCCAAATTTTCCATATCCAATCCTGCTGGAGCTTGAGCTAGGAAAATCTACAGAACAAGAGCATTGTTCCTCAATTAGGATGCCCTCGGACTCGTATCATGCATACGAAGGTTGAGAAATGTTCCAAGTCATGCACTGAATATTCTACCTATGACCTGTGAGCAGCAGTAGCTTAAATTTGCCCTTCACTCCTCCTATTAGCCCCATCCCAGGCCCTACAACGGATTCCTCAAAAATGCCCTAATATTCCCCGATATATAGCGTCACGGTCGTAATAACTAACTAACGAACTAACTAAACGACTCATTAAGTAACGGATGGACCTGCAGCATATTATAATATAGATTTACGCCTGGCAGAGAGCTTGGAGTATCTTCAATTGCTTTAGGTTGGGGAACCTGCGGTTTGTGACATTAGATAGCTACATATGTTGGGATACAGACTGTAGAGTGATGGATGTTGTAGTGGGTGTGAGTGTTTGGACGATCTGATGATGAGTTATTTCGTCCCAGCATCAATGCTTTTAAAATTTGAGCAAAAATTCTTCATTGATGAGTCAGAGTTACTCTTCCATTGTATGTATTTCGAAAATCACAGTGACTGCTGTTGACTTAAAATGGCACAATTAGTAAAATGTATTCGTGACAAAAGGTCATGGCAGATGAGGCAATGAAGCCGCTAATTTAACTCGAAAGGGTGTACAAACGTAGAAATTAGCTGCACAAAGCCATAGACCGACAGACGTGCCAGCGCTCCGACTCATAACTGACTTGATCGTACAGGATGATGTGGAATTTCCTCTATTTAAGCTCTCCTACGTAAGATAATTATGGCCATACAGAGCGTTTCCCTCAGAGGTGAAACTATAAAGCTATAGTTTTCGCTTGAATATTTATCCAGAAACCCCATTTTGGTTCAGTCCTCTACCATGTCTCCGTATTAGGTTTAGATGAATTTGTCACCAAGTTTCTCCATCATGGACTGCAGCTTGTTAAATAATTACCTCGCAGTTATCTTCTCGGAAAAAAATTCCTTAACTATAGCAACTCCTAATCTTATGGTGGTGGAAATAAGCACACACGCGACACCGAGCGGCGATGTAAACATCCGAGGACGCTTCGCAGATCAGCTCTCGGGACCTCTTTACGTTGGAAAACTTGGAAAATGTTGGCCAAGTTGTGGGAGTGGCGAAAACTAGTACCGTACCTATGTATAATATGAATTGTATTCCAATCGAAACAGCTTGCCACTGTTGTCTTGTCATGCAGAATTTAGTTCTAAAATAAATAGAAACTGGTTGCTTTTGACAGTTATTGAATCAATGAAGAATACTAAGTAGGGTCGGAATTATTTGAATTCGGCAGGAATATTAAGAATAACAACAGAAGCCTTGCATTGAGACTTGTGAACTTTTCTATGGAGATAATATTACGGAAACGGCTAATTTTCAAGTAAGTGAAGGTGTTTCTTCTCGCAGTAAAATAACTTATCAGGTTGGGCTCACCTCGTGACAGCTGAATCTCCGCGTATGAGTCTTTCAGAGGGAAAACTGTGACTCTGTTGGACCGCACTACGGTAGAGCTCAAGTGCCTCGCGTTACTACGTAATTCAGTTGAACTTATGTTTCTGTGTCAGATGGCGCAACGTTAACTGCTGCCTCCCTGCCGCTGTTTAGGCCGAGCGACGCTGTTTTTGTGGCATTGAAGGAGCCGATCCTTCGGTGTCCTACCATTTGTGCTCTGTCATGCTACGCAAATCCACGTTACTTTTGAACACGAGCCTTCAAGCTTAATGGACCAGTATTCTATTGGGAAATCGTTGAACAGTTTACAAGAAAGAACAACAGCCTCACGGCACGTATCCTGCATATAAAAACATTTAAAATACTTGATGGTTTGCTTTTCCACGCAAAGCTTTACTAGAAGTAGAGCTTGTTTTCCTCACCATCAAACTTTCGTCTGCAAACAGCAGACTCGATACAAACACAGAGGACTACGTCTGGAGCAAACGTTGAATGCAAGTAGACAGCGCACAAAAAATAAAGTCGGATGCCCTTCTTCACGTTCCAAAAGCTTTTGAGGGCATAGGTCAGTGAGTACAGAAATGGTGCAGAGCAAACCAGGCCGTCGTTCCGTAGCACCGCGGTCTCACAGGCTCATCGACCTCAACGGCTGGAATATTCCCAAGGCATCAAAAACGTTGCTCCTTTTTAAGTTACAATCGACAGTTGAGCTTCTGTACGTTGTGTATCGATCTTTACGTTGCTGATAAATGTCGTTATTGATCATCCAGTATAATGTGAATATAAGTGGCCTTTGTACGGACAGCAGCGAGATGTATCCACTTTGATTGAATATGAAAGCTCGAACCCAGCCGGATTGGTCGATGCGGATAGGTACCATGGATCATGCTAGCCACAGGGCTTGTTTGCACAGACTGGCAAGTGGCAATACGGCGGCTAGTGACTGCTCCAAAGTCTAAGAATAAACGAAATCGATAAAGTTGGACGCTGGGTGAAGCTATTGCGACGTTGTAAGTCTGCCCGAGCAGCCAATAGGAAGCGAGGAGGCAGGGGTGTGTCGAAACGCGCCTGCAGCAACAGCAGCTCCCTCTGCTGGCAGTGGCCGGCCGGCCCCCTAGCAGTTACTGGTACTCAGTCGCGCGCGCGACGTCGTTTTAAGCGGGTACAGCAGTGGTGGAACACTGAACGTGTTCTCTTGGTACGCTGTGGAGTACTACAGGGTGTGAGCGAACACGTGGACTGAGGGAGAACTTGAAAATCAAGTGATGTACGCTCTGCTGAACGTGTGATGGTACACTTGATTAGCGCTATCTAACTACGACGTATATATGAGAGATTTGTGTGATTACACGCTGTATGAGGGTGAATACGCGAAGTGATGGAGTAATTATATTATATACAATGCTATACATTGATGGCAACACGTGATAAGAGGGAACATGGCATGCTGACAAGCAGTCTGAATATGAGGCGGAAGTACATATATAAGATGACAGCATGCAGTAATGTTACCGACACGTGTAGAAATGACTAAAAGTGGTGCAACAGCCTACTACACAGTAGCTGACGATTTGATGGTGTTCATTTGACTGCAATTCAACTTGTGATGCTATAGCTACTTTGAGTGTCACAGGGGGAGTGATGGCTTACAGAGCTCGTTGATAACGCTTGGAGTAACGATGAATGTAGTCTAAGAGTAGCTCAAATCACTCGGGGAATATATTGACAGTTCCAGGGTAGGGCTCAATGTGATGAAGCATGCAGTTTAAGGGTAAATGAAGCTCATTGGGAGACCATGTTGACAGTTTGAGGGTAACGTTTGGAGTGATGTTGTATGCAGTCTGAGGGTAACTCAAAGTCACGCTGGGAATTTGTTTACAGTTTGAGCTTAACGCTTGGTCTGATGATGTGAGCAGTCTGAGGGTAACTTGCCCAATGATGATGAACTCAGTTTGAGATTAATACACGGGTCAATGAAATATCGGTGTAGTCAGTCTTGGGTTATCAGCGAGTTGATGTATGCACTCTGAGGGTAACTTACACCAACAGCAAGTTTTGCCCTCTGAACATTATTCACACCACGGCAGCTCCCTGGCTTTACATTTACCAGGCGAAAGTTATTCTTAGGCGACCTCGAATCGTCCGAAGCTTAAAGGGGTAGCGTCCATTACGGCGTCCGAAGCGAGCAATGAACGTCCGGTGACCTCGAAACTGGCGATGTGAATATGAGAAATGGAGGGACTGGCGGGGTAGGTTTGGTAAAGCACGCGATGCTAGTCGCATCGATCTGAGCGCTTGCTGTGGTGCAGTCACTGCTGCATTCTGCCCCTCTTGCAGCTGACTGCGTCTTGGCTCTAACCCTTTGCTTCCTCGTCAAAGAAATTCATCCCATTGGAAACGTCCTTTGTTTAGGAAGATCTTAGAGTAGGGGAAGTGTTTAATACGCTCCTGTTTTACAGTGTATGGGCTTGCTGTATCGTAATTAGCTCCGTCAAGGAGGTTAGGTATGTTTTGATCGAGTTTGCCTATATGTCTGTCTTGTTGTTTGTCTGTCTGTCACCAAGACAACTCAAAAACTTGTGGGCAGATTTTAACGAAATTCACGGGGATTGTTTGGGATGTTAAGAGAAACAGATTATTAACTTTTGGTGAAGATCCATTCATCCTTTTGTTTGTTTGGCTGCCTTTTTTTTCTTGATGCTAAAACTTAAACAGTTATGGACAGATTTTTATGAAATTTGCATGAGATGTTAAGTATATCACGAAGAGTAAATGACAAAATTTTTGTGACGATCTGTTCGTTCATTTCTTTGTTTGCCTCTATGTTTGATTTTGTGTTTCTTAGCAAAATAACTCAAAAGTTTTGAACGGATCTTTATAAAAATTGCAGAAATTTCAAAAGCCATAAATGATTAAATTTTTGTGATGATCGGTTAGTTGTTTGTGCTTGACAAAATTATGTGATGTCAATCAAAATGTTTGCGACAGCTATGACTCAAACTATTATGAACGGATATTCATGAAATGTGTAGGAATTGTTAGAAATCTTGAAAGACACAAAAGACCAAATTTTGGTGATGATCGGTGTGTCCAGTTGTGTGTTTGACTAATCTTTGTCAAAATGTTTCTCAGAACATGACTCATTAAGTTACGGACTGACCTTCAAGAAAATTACAGAACCTTTTATAACTGCTGGAAAACACTTAACAGACTTGATTTTGATGCGGATAGAAAGGATATCATAACTTCAGAACCAATTTTAAATTTTTATTTACGTTTCTTCACTCGACGGAGGTATGCGCTTTCAGAGTGCTCTAGTTTTCCTATAAAAGTATGTTCCTGGTGTATGATTTAGCCTCCAATAATACTAGCAACGTTGGTATATTTGTTCTCACGGTTTGAGTTCTTTTAATTTACATCTCGAGTCTCGTGATCATGTAAATAACTGAAGTTCGTTCGCATGACACAATTAAAGCTCCAGACCTCGACTGGAGTTTAATATGAAATTGAACATCTCCAGTTTTCCGCTTTGCAATTTCTTGTACGATACTGTAAGTTACCATGTACAGAAAGCGTACACTAATAGCTTTGAAACGCTTGTTGACAATTTATGCATAATAAATGACCTATATTTAGTTTTGAGAGCAACATCATAACACTCTGTCCCTGTATACATGCCATATACAATATTAGTACCGGGTCCATCACGAAGCATACCGTCAGCTTCTAGATATGAACTTTTTTTTTGTTATTTTGTACGAAGAGATCTCAAAATGAGCATTTAGCTTCTGCTCTTGAATATTTCTGCAGCAAAAATGTTAAATAATACGATTTGCAATACAGAATCTTCATTGCCATTAGCTGAGGATATAAATTTCATTGATTAACAACATGCTCCTATACTAGCTAAGAAGTTATAAAACTCAGAGCCCAGTTAAGCTGCTTCGGTCGAATTCGCCTCTGTTGTTGAAGTGGCTCGTTTTAAGACCAAATGAGCTAGATTGTAAGTCACGTTAAGAGCTGCGATTGACTGGTACCGAGGTGATCTTCATAATGTCAAAGTTCGCATACGGTAGCAGCTGTGGAAGGAGGTAAAGAACCTCCTTTCTAGCTCAGGCCATCGTTGAAAACCCTCTTATTGACTAGTATGCAACTCAGTATTTTTTACTACTTCAGCATAAATTTAAGTATCGAGAAGATTCTGGACTTTGATGATTAGCTATATCGTGCAGTAGCTTGGTAACTGATATTGCCTTTAAAGTTTTAACTAAATTTTGTGGTGTACCAAAAATTGCTGAAAAGTAGACAGCAGTACGTAATAACAAACTGGGAGTTGGATAGGACTAAGGCCTCCATTAAGGAGACCACATCAGCTTTATTTCACTCAGAGGTTTTCTTCTAATGAGCACATCATTAGAAGCTGCTTTACTAAAACCCTACTTGATTGTCAGGCATAATTACGTCAATGCCAGAGGTTTCAAGGGATCCTCGTCTGCCCCGGAGGCCAGCCTTCGTCCCAAAACAGCTATTAAGAAAATAAGCAAAGCCTCCTGCTTGTAATACTGTCAGAAGGTCGGGACCATTCCACATGAGGGTTGCTCTCCAATAGGCCGATGTAACAGAGTTTTGCTGACACATGCGTGTAACGGGGCGGAATTTAAGACCTTCGTTGCACAAAGGGAAACTCTGTCTGGTTAGAGGTTGCTACAACGTATATAAGTCATTCAGTTATTTAGAAATTAGTGCACCTACCTACTTAATTTATTAATATACCCTTCCATACATTACAGTGAACTAGGGGTGGTTACAGAAAATTGGAAACTCTTTACATTTATGTACCTCATACTTACTCTCTTGATCATACTGCTCAGTTTTTCTGTATCGCGGACAAATTGTTTGCAGACGATTCTTGGCAAGTTGAAAACTTTCCATATGATAAAATTTTCCTATATGAAGGCCTAGCAGCCGCTGTGAACATCGAAGGCAATTGTATGATAAATATGCTCTGCAGTGAACAGCAATTAATTTTCTTTCAACACGTTGGACACTGCTACTACGCAAACTTACTGAGGCATCACCAATTCGTACGCAATGTATTCCGTTAGAAGGACATTTTAAGATCTTACTTAGCACAAAGTGGGCCACTGGGTATGCAGAGCAATACTGGGGAAGTAGTCTAAGCATTCTCCTTGCTGTCACACCCAACATTCCACTTCATAACGATTTTCTTGACATGCAATAAGGACGATGGCCTGCGGTGGTCGGTGAGTCATAAGTTGCATGGAATTTTGCTTCTCTTCCTCGTTGGCACCTTAGAATCTCAGAATATTATTTTTTAATATATCAACCATTCGTCTATGGATTTTGTTAACACTGGCAACTTCTGTTATTCGTTTCAGTTCTGTCACCATATGGATATTCATTGTTCCTCAATTTGTGTCGCTATACCTGCAGATATATTGATTATTTGTTACGATTCCGTAATCAAAGAAATATTCATTATCTATCTAGGTATTGTCTTAGTGTTTCAGTTATCGGTCTAGTTTCTGTCAAGGAAGATATTTTCTATTACCCATCCTGATAGTTCTAGTTTTATCTTCATAGACCGTCCCGTCCTTCCTCCAGTCTCTGCCATCAATTTTTGTCGCTATTTCTCTAGTTTATATCGTCATCGCGGTATAATTTCTTCATACCTGTATCTGGATCCTCAACTACACCAGACATTTTCTCTACTTGTTTAGTAAAATTAGCAATTGTTGTTTAATCCCAATTCGTATTAATGTCATTCGGTTCTTTCTCGTAGTATTAGAAGAATATTCCACACTTCGCTTTTTCTTATAGAATTTTTGTCGTACAATATGTTGCACTGCATTGGTTTCTCCGGCACGCTCGTAATTTTACCTATGTAATTTATTTGTTCCACCTTTCGTTACCTTTGGCCGTGGGCACGTGCGTATATTGTAACGGTAGATAGAGAAAATTTGCCTGTTTTTTTTTTTTTACTTTTCCAGAATTATTCAGTATATGTACTCTAGAAGTGTGTCATTATCTATTACACTTATTTGGTGTCATTATCTATTACACTAATTTGCTCTATTTTAGTGAAATGATTAAGGACACTCATTTAACTTTGTTCTAGTATTCATCGCAAATGATGTGGAACTCTACAGTTTTTACAGTGACGATAATTCTCTCATAAATTGTTTCACATTAATACTATGCAACTGGTAGCACTTTCAATTTGACGAATATATACATAGTGTCTGGAACAAAGCTAGAATAGAAGCACTTATTTGCGAGGGTTACTAACTGAAACTTAACTATTTTTAGATCGTGCAAATTTATGACTCCAATCAGTATGATTGACTTTTATATGGGCTGATTCTACCAAAGTTTGCGTAACTTGGGCTACATTTTATCTTTCAACTAAAGGTTCATGACAGTTCTACTTAGAACCCAAAAATTGCAGTTTGAACTCAAAGCTATCACATGGAACCCACAAGTTCACTGGTTCTCGGCTGGATATTAACCTGTTATGGCGGGTTCACACTAACGCAAAAGTTGCACCTCCACACAACACTCAATTCCACGTCCAATTCCGCTACCACGAACAAGGCTTTGGCTTACAAAATACACACACAGGGCTCTACCAATAAGAAGAATGTCTAAAATATGAGTAGTTTCTTGTAGTTTGTACGCTAGAGCAAACGGCAATGGTTAAGCTCTAATTCCTCCTACTTCTGAGTTAGTTTAAAGAAGCAATGACGAACAGTTTTAGCATAATGTTCAAACTTAGTAGCTAATTAAGTAGCAGTCACAGAAACGTAACCACCGCACTGAAAATTTGAGTGACTTAACAACATCTGCGTCAGTGTGTAGCCGCCAGGAGCTAGCCCTAGCATCTCCTTCAATTAATTTAGCAGTCGAATATTGGAATGATCTTGGCTCACTACAATATGCAGACATGGTTTGAGAGCTATGACAGGCCCGTATCGGACGCAAATGTTCATTTTATGATCGAATTACTGAGATATATTTATACGAAGTCGTTTCTTTTATTTTATTTTCATTACTATAAGGCTCAAGCACTCGTCAAATATCTAATTGTTTGTTTTCATACCGTAAGATAGTACAAAGATTCAACTGTAAATAATTGGGAAAATGCCTAAGCACTTCAGAATTTTTCCATCTACATATTTAGTGGGCGCATCTTCGAAAATTATATAAATTACATTAAATGTGATATTTTTTTAAAACAGCGCTGTGTTGCAGGATGGGGAAAGGGAAGGAACATGTAAACCGGCTAAAAATAATAATTAGAGCTCCTACACTGGATCAACGCCCAGCAGGTGGACGTATGCACATTTAATGTATGAACGTATTATTGTATGCAACTGTATGTTTGTACCTATGTCGAAAAAACTTAGAACCCCTACACAAATGTGCTCAAACGCTTGGTCAACACGCCTGAGGGCAGCAAACCGGCAAAAAAGAGACAAATTAGAACAAAGATCGTCAGTAGAAGTAGGCAAAAGAATAATGGAAGCGCAGTACGTGCGTGCGGACGAAAGATGTTCCGAAACCTGACTCTCGCTAAAGTGACTTAGCGGCCGGGTCCCCCTATTGGCGCAACTCCCCATACCAAAGGATGAGTGAACTTTACATGACCTTACATAGCTGCGTCAACTCTAAATTCTTGAACTATTAAAAAATGCAAGAGCCTGTAATGCAAAAAGGCTTTTTTACATTTAGAATCTCCACCTTCTCTATTTGCTGACTAGCATTCATTTTTTTTACTTTCAAAACACTGTTGTCTATATAATTCATATAAGCAACATTGAAAACGGACACCGTTTGACATTGCAGCGCTTAACACTTACTCCAATAATATATCTTCATTGTAGATTGATTAAAAGCATTAAGGATCATCATGACCTTCCTTTGTCGAACTAGCAGCGTCGCCGCAGTAGCTCAATAGTAACAATAAATGGCAAGCTTCATATAGCTTAGGTAGTTCTGCTGTAGATATGGACTATAGGGTAGGCAAATAAGCTCTCTCTTTCTCAAATACTGCCTAGCCTAGAGTCCATGAAAAACCTCTGTGTAGCCCCTTGAGAGATGCGCCGACTAGAACTTTTGAAAAAATTCTTTAAAGAACATTTCATAATTCTAAAACTACATGTACCCGTAGAACCCTTAAAGGATCTACATAGGCACCTGTAGTTCAGTTATAGCTTAGTCTGGGTGTTGCCGAGGCGTTAGCACAGTGGTCGCAGGAAGCTAATTATCTGCACATTAGTCGAAGCTTCACTGCCAGTGTAGAGATCGGTAATTGTGCTGTGTTCTATTAAAGGTAAAAGACGCTGCGATCACTGGTGAGCTCGAACTTCAAGCCGCAATCTACTTGATTAGATTGAAACAATCAAGGCTTCTTTACCATTGTTATCTTCATTACCTCCGACAAGGAAGTTATGATTTCGTAGGGTTTGTCTGTCTGTCTCTCTAGTTGTTTGTCTGTCTATCTGTCACAAGATAACTCAAAAAGTTATGGACTTATTTTGAAGAAATTTAAAGGGATTGTTAAGTATATCAGGAGGAACAGATGATGACCTTTTGGTGAAAATCCATCGGGTTATTTGTTTGTCTGCCCTATTTTTCTCAATGCCCTAACTCAAAAAGTTATGGACGGATTTTGATGAAATTTACATGAGTTATTGGGTATATTAGTAAATGACCAAATTTTTGGCGTGATCTGCTTGTTCGTTCGTCCGTTTGTCACTGTGTTTAATTTTATTCTTGTTAGCACATGCAATAACTCAAAAATTAGGAATGGATCGTTATGAAATTGATAGGGGTTGCTAGTAATGTTAAAAGACATAAATGATTAAATTTTGGTACAGATCGGTTCGTTCGTTTAGGCCAATATGTTTGACTCATGTTTGTTCTAATGTTTGTTAGCAGCACAACTCAAAAAGTTATGAACGGATCTTCACAAAAATTGCATGAACTGTTAATACCATCAAAGAGCACCGATGACAATTAAGATTTTGAATTTCATACAAATGAAAACATGGCTTCAAAGCTAAATTGAATTTTTCGTTAGCGATGCCTCGCTTGCCGGAGTTATGCGCTCTCAGAGTGCTCTAGTTTCTTTCGAACTGAACTGCGTGTGCTGCTCTGCCGCAGTTATGGTATTAACTGAAGGTGACGGATTGACGTTCGTAAGAGAAATTATCAAGGCTCATAAATAGTGATTAGGTCTTAAGTGATAAGGAGAAAAGCAAGGGAATAAACGTTCTGTAAAAATCGGTACAGTGAAATTTTATTCAAATTTCCATGCAAGTAGAGCTAATTTGATGATTGCGTACGCGTTTGCAGAGCAGGCACAGCTGTAACGAAGCTTTTGCAGTCCTGCACGATCGCTCGGCGCACGTCGCCTCTGCGCAATAAATTATAGAAGAGGAACGAAATTTGATCCTTTGTTAAAAATATTTTCAACCTTGCTCTCAATTCACTTCATTTCTTTTCTTTCTTTCTTTCTTTCTTGGCACAAAAATCGGCGACTCCCGCATTGGTTGTCAAAAATTGGGCAGTATCTCGGAAGTGGGTAAAAGTTATTGTATTTGTACGGGTTAAAATCCCGCTCTAACATAATCTCGCTAAAACATTATTGAACTTAATTGACGTCAGCTCTGCATCGCAAGTTAGATACGAGGGCGTATAGTGCATAGAGACTTAACCGATTGCGTCCCCTCACATGATGTATAGCAAGCATTGCTCACCCACTCGAAGGGTATTGTCTTGGAGAGTTCGTGCCATTGTTCTCACGGTAACAATAAAATGCTCAGCAATTCTTCAAACTCATCAATGCTGCCAAGTCGTCGTCCTGCACCTCCCGTGCAATAGCTGAGATGTCAGCACAAAGAAGGAGGTGCCTCCACAAAAACAACGCCTGACGTTGCATATTTTACTTACATGTCTTCTCTCTTTACCTTAACTTGGTATTTTATCTGGCGCTTTTGTGAGTTATTGGAGGAAAAAAAATTGAAGTATGAGAGTGAAGTATGAGAGCCGTCGCACGCCATGAGTATCGTGCAGATGAAATTTAAAGAGCCATCTTGCTCTTTGCACCATTGCTATCACTCCTACGACAGTCTCCTTATCAAAAGAGCTAATGGTTAGCATTGTTACATTATTTTCGTGAAGTTGCTGTATTCAGCTGAACACTATTTTACTTGGTTAGCTCAGTAGATTGTAAAGATAAATTTGATAACAGTTTCATTGTCACTTGACACCCAGATCAGCACAAAATACATACAACGATGTCACTCCAGTCTTGAGCTAACTACAGAAAGTGTAGGTAACATGAGCCATGGCAGTTCTCTATGCAGGTTAGAAATTGCATACGTACTTTGCTTCCCGTGTATAAATGATAGATCGCAATAATATTGTACTTCTTATAACAAGATCGCGAATGATGAAATTCTGCCGCTGTAAAGTAGTGGAAGTTTGATGATGCTGTGTTCCTCATTGTTACTTGTAATATTTACCTGCTCCAAGGAGGTTATGTTTTCGACGGTTTGTTTATCTGTCTGTCTTTCTGTCACTTTGCCTGTCTGTCACCAAGATAAGTAAAAAAATTATACACGGATTTTAACAAAATTTACTGGGATTGTTAGGTATGTTAGTAGGCACAGATGATTAACGTTTGGTAAAGATCCGTTCATGCCTTTGTTTGCTTGTCTGCAATATTTTTCTTGATGCAAGAAAAGCGTATTTTTCTGAAAATTAATTTACATGAGTTGTTTGGTATATCACGAAGAGTAAATGACCAAATTTTTGTGATGATCTGTTTGTTCGTTTGTTTGTCGCTGTTTCAATTTTATGCTTGTTAGCATAATAACTCAAAAAGTTATGAATATATCTTCATGAAATTTATAAAAGTTATTAGTAATATGAAAAAACATAAATGATTAAATTTGGTGATGATCGATTGGTCTGTTTGAGTGCATGACTGATATTTGTCACAATGTTTGTTGGCAGCATAACTCAAAAAATGATGAACGGATCTTCAAGAAATCACTGAAACCGTTAATACCTACTGTTAAGAGGCACAACTGATTAAATTTCAGGGTTGATACAAATAAAATTATGGTTTGAGGACCAATTTGAAATTTTTGTCACCGTTGCCCACCTTGGCGGAGGTATGCGCTCTCAGAGTGCTCTAGTTTATTTTATGTTTTGTAGATTTTTACTATACATACATGTGTTTGTTAAGTAAATAATCAAATAACATGCCCACATGCAGCTTTTCGGGGAATTACGCAGTGATTCAGTTTTAGGGGATCAGCATATAAATATCTTCCATTTAAAACATCTCAGTTGCATTGGATTCGAAGGCGCGCGTAGCTTACAAGAAGCCCTTTCGAGACACCCACGTGCAACAAAGGTTGTACCATGAGCTGGAACAACTTTCGAATAGCTTCACTGGGTAGGGGATGGGCAAGATCGTTCAACAAAATGGGTCCCCTATATGGCTGTTAAAAAATCTATAAGAGACACGAAGTTTGAGAGCTTGCTGGACTCATGACCGTCAGGAAAGTGAGTCAAATGAGCCTGTCGACGGCTAGGTAGACGGTGGAGTTAACGCCCACTTCTTTTCTTCGTTTTTGTTCTCGCAGAAACTTAAAAGTAAGGGACATTAGAAAGGGCGCCGCGTCGGGCCGAGTGTACACTACAACACCGCATGGACGAACTACGCACTTTGGAGAATCGTTCATCCACCAACATGTTATCTCTAACACTGTGGAGGTAATATTACAGGCCAATGAAAATGGTAAATGACTGTAATTGGCTAGAGAAACAGGGTTTGAACATATTAATCAGGCTGTGTTTAATTCCTGCTCCACTGTACAGTGTACACCTGCAGGGAGCATACCCTTTGTAGCAGGGCAGTAGAAACTGGTTAAGAGAACAGTCGAGGAGCGTCCGATCGATGAAGCCTCTACAGTGCGGAATCAGTTCGTGCAGAGGCGATGCATACAGTTTAGGACCGAATGAATTTCGCAGTCAAATATACTATTTCTACGGTGCACGCGTACTGTTATACTCCTCTCCTTATGACCAGACCAGTTCTTGCAGCATTTTGGGCTGCTATTCATCGGAAAAAGTTTTAAACTTTCTAGCATAACTGCAATAGTTATGAGAGCATTACAAATATATACTAGCTATGCATTGAACAAGTGCTCATGCTACAAAGTGAAAATCTTAATAAAGTTCTAATGAAGCAAAAGTATCGGAAAATTTTTTCAAACGTACTAAAAGGAGGTTAAGGAATTGAGACATATCGAAAAAAAGTCAAAAGACGACAGTATCTTTTCGTCCGTGGCTTTAGGACGTTAGCTACTTGTCAGTGTTGAGACACATTTCATACGTAACTGTAATACGAAAACAATATATGACGAATACTGAAGGGCCGTAATTTTTTCATCGTCAAACAGGAGGACGAAAAACAATTTCCCTCTGAATGAATGACGCAGCGTGGAGCGTATAGAGTTGTAGCTTTTCGCCTTGAAATCTACAAACTAGTAGTTTTAGTTTTCATAGTCCGCTGAATATTATTTTCTCCGTGTGCGAATGTGTGTGTAGATTTGTCTATTTTTCGGAACGTGGTTCAGGGGAGTGTCTGTCCGGGAAACACGGTCTGCTTCAGAGCAATTTTCTGCTCAGAACCACTTTCATTTGTTGCCTACGCTGACTGGGCACGGTTTCTACTTTGAAGTAATTACCTCGTTAATTACTTCAAGGTTTCTACTGATTTTGTTCACCCCACTATCTTCTGGCAGTCACATTCAGTCCAGTGAGAGGATCTGGTGGCTTGCAGGCTGGGACGTCACGACGGGTTTTCGTGAATTCTAGTTTTTGTTTACATAGAAGTTCGTCTCAGTATCAATAAATTTCTTTGGAAAAAATTATTCATATGACACTTGAGTAATATTAGCGTGCTAACTGAGAGAGCCTCATTTTTTTCCTGTAGTAAAAATATCTTGACCTTCAAGTTGCCAGAATGCCGGCCTGCGAAAGACAGAACTGTACAGGACTTTAAAATAGGCCCACAAATTGTATTCGAAATTGAGGAACGGCCGTTTCAATTTCTAACAAGGAAACGACATGGGATTTCCCTCTGCGGAACTATAATGCCAGAAATTTATAGCTCTCGAGTGCACTTCATCTCTGCATGTCTTCAGCGGTAACTGAAATCACCGACAGAGGAGACCCCTTAATCAGCGTCGTATTCTTCTCTGAAACTCGAGTGTAGTCGAATATGTTCCATAAGTCCTTGTTTGAAAGAAAGAAAAAAATTGAGAACGCATCCGAGGGTCATTGGAGAGAAGAGCTGCAGAAACTACCACAGCAGTGACAAAAATGTAACAGAGCCAGAGCAGTCACTGTGCAATTTTAAAAAGAAAACGTTCCTCTTTTCTGTCCTGCTAAAATAAAATAATATAGCGTATTTACAATAAGAGGGAAATTTATATAAATTCTTACCAGTATTTGTTTGTTGTTTGTTAGTGCAGCTATTAGAATATGTTTAGAATATCACTTTGAAGGAAGTGCAACAGTTGCTCATGAAACTTGTTTTACTTGTGAAGGATATGCAATGTATGTAGTATGTACGTATCGGTAGTACTTTTCATATTAAGAACTAAAGCTGGGCAGAAAATTGTCTGTTGTAATGGTCATAAATATTTTCACTTGTGGTATATCTTCCTCCACACGTAAAATGGCATGGCCATGTAAAACCTGCGGCGATGCACTGAAGTTAGTCGCCCGCAGAACAGCAGGCAGAGCAATTCAGATATGTTGTGAACACGAGTATGTGAGTTACTGAACAACACTTACTGTAAGCTTTGCCATGAACATTACCTAAGCCAGAGGACTGCAGCTCCTGTTCTAATGCAATATGGCGGTCTATTTATGTAGCATTTATAAAGAAACTGTTAAGGCTACAGAATTAAGCGTTATAACGCTTAATTCTGTAGCCTTAACAGTTTCTTTCATAATGATGGGCCATGTACAAGATATCTAATGGCGACAATCTAATTTTGCCACAGTTTCGCCTTCATTTGCATTCACGTCCGAAACGCACGGTGAACGGAAACAATAGGCGCGTCGTCATCTGCTTCAAGTTCTTACCGCTTTAATTAGACCCTGCGCAGACAACGGGGGCCTTTGCAAGCATTTTCAGCAAAGTTGCGCTTTAATTGGATATATTCCTGTATCACAAACTGATAGATAAAGCCTCAGAGTATCGGGTTCTTTAGTACTAAGAAGTAAAACTCATTCGTCTGGCCAATAAGCTCCCCGCAGCGAAGTTATAAGTCTCGAGGGTATGCAAGATGCCCATGCAGTAGCTGCAGTCCGTCGCTCTGTGCAGTTGGTTAATTCGTCACCCTCATCGTCCACTCTGCATATCATGTGGCTCTCCTTGAGCTCTGTGCATACAAGACCACATTCATCAGTCTATCGCAGCGCAATCTACCCTTGATCTCCTCTCGAGCCATGTTGTCTCCGGTTGCAAGTCAATCCCCCGCCTCTGCAGGCCTCTGTTGCTCACCGAACGTTGGGGTGGTGACTCTCAAGTTTTTCACTTCACTGTGCATCTGAACGTCACTTTCCCTTTGCCAGGAGTCTGCCTGAAAGTGTGCGTCACAATTGAGATATAGGGGCATAGCGGTAAAAGTTGGCATTGCAAATAAGACATATGCATGAGTCCGCCATCTGTTGTAGTTAGGCTATTGCTCTCTGAAACCCTAGAACTATATCGGTCAACGGTGTAAATATCGTTCATTTGGGGAAATCGATGTGTATTAGTAGGAGGACAGCTCACCCCTTACTGTAGTCTTCTTGGCCGTCGGGGTCGTATCCGTCTCACCTTGCATATTCTTTATAGGACTAAAGACTGCCCCTCGCTGAGTGGTCAGCTGACGAGATGAAGTACTATAGCGCAGTCACTTATCCCAGGGACTCTCAGGCTGTCTAATTTCATTGAGCTTCCTTGAGAGACTTCATAAATGAGCTCCACAAAGAGCTCTTCATTTAGGGTAATTACTCTGAGGGAAGGACCAGGAAAATGTGGTTTAATTCAATATTTATGCAAGGAAATATCAGCTTAGTGTTGCTTCCTGTTTTCTTGAACAGCACTGAAGAGAATCGAACTAGAAAATTTAGCATTAGTTACACTAATTGTCTAGCTAAAATAACATTATTACCTGTACTAGAGTGCCCCCACTGTCAATAATGAGAGCGAAAAATTTGTGAAGATCAGCCTTGTGTTGGCTGTAGCATCATCGCAAAGATGTTAAATCAGAGCCTACATGTATAGAAGAGAGCTCCCTGTCTAGGTAGTTCCGCGTGTTGAGGGTACATGTTCTTCATGATTTCTAACGTTATTAACTATTTACGGTAAACGGATCACTTCTTATAACTTCCTTGGGTAAGATGCTGCGCAACTGCAAACTTGAATTAGGGAGCCGTACAGATAAGCGTGCAAGGCTGAACAAAACCAAGCTTTTTTTTTTGTTGATACGCAAAAAAGTGATGTTGCTTGCACGAAGTCAATGTTACTTTTAACAAATACGGAGCTCTGTATCCAAGATACTCGAGAGTGGCTTATAACTCGCCCTCTAAAAATTTTTCCTCAAGATATAACTTGCTTTGTTGAAAGAAAAACCCAAATGTGGAGAAAATAATTTCTGCGGAGAAATCATCGTGGTGTTTACGCGTCTGCTGACCGCTCAAGAATATCTTACCAGTTGCCTCGATAATTAACCAAATAAGAAAATAAGAGTATCAGCTGAAGCTTGAATGATGGAAATTTTAGATGAGAGTACGTAACATGATGGAAGAGAATGTTCACAGAAGCTGTGTGCATCTACAGTACATCGAGTGGACTATAACATTGTTAAAGAAAGACCGGAATCATATATACTGTTAGAGTGCCGTCATCTGCAACCTGGAATATTTTCTGCCTATCAGCTTTTTATGAAGCTTGGCAGGTTGTCCACCGTCTTCAAGCAGATGAATTCACTGATGAAACCAGGAAGGGCACAGTTAATTTTTTTCTCTCTATTTCGTTAAGAACGTGACACAAAACCCATAAAAAATATATAAATAAAAATACTTACATATATATATATAAACACACGGCGGTCATTCGTAGTATTAGATCATATTTTCAAAGTTGACAATATTGGTCTCGTCTCCCGTCTCGTATAGCCTACCGTCATAATTCATGTTAGCATCTACATTCGAGTCTTTATGACAAAAACTATTCAGAACTAAACTATAAGAACGGAAACGTCAATAGATTTCAATCCAACCTCTGCTTCACAACATTTTCCACCTCGAAATCAAGAGCTCGCTCATGTTCAGTTTTGTAGAGTATTTTTCCACCTGAATAATTTACCAGTGAGTTGCGTAACGTGGAGTGACATGCTAGAATCGGATCTGCACTGAAATGCTTCTCTTTACGTTTGGTTCTCACTTGGGCGTTGTTTTCCCTAAGCCGCTTGCAACTTCACAGTCGGCTTGAGGTGTGCAGTACGTAGTGACTTGCATTCTACGGTTAGGTTTGTTACATCCTCCGTACAATCTGCGGGCTGAATGACAAATATTTTTTGTGAATTTGTTTTAATGTTGTGCTATTACCTCTGATGATATTTTTTAATTAAGCCAATCAGCACTATATAATAATTCACGTCGTGTTTTTATTAATTTATTTATATCTTTCCTGTCACGCTCTAAGGGAATAAGATAGGAGAAAATTCAGATTTCATAAGGCGAAAAAAAGTTGGGTACCTTGCAATCATTTTCTTAGGCGAAAAGAAGTTGGGTACCTTGCAATTTTTTTCTTCAGTATTAGCTAGGGGAGAAATAGAACTCAGTCTACTTGCCTTTCTGGCAAAAAGAAAGGTTGAGTATCTTGGAATCTTTTTCTTCAGTGTTATATATAAGAAAAATGAGGAAGCCCAAAAGACGGTGGGGGTTTTGGTGAAGTGTTCATTTTTTGCCGTCATTTATAATAATGGCATGGGCCACTAGTATTAGCTTATAATTGGGAACTAAGTCTGCCAGAAACGTTTGAACTTCATATATATTCACTTTCAACGTGTCCATAAAATGAACACACTTATTACCTATAAAAAATGGAGACCGATTGATAATTACTAGGGCTACCAAAATTTCAGCTTTTCCAAAATATCGTGGGTTTTCTTAAAAATCCCATTGAAATGCCGCTGTCTAGTGAGGAGGTGGAGGTGTGCCTGTTGCTATTTCTCGTAGACTATAAGTTGAAAGAGTACACAACTGGAGTCGAGTAGTTTCATATTTTCTTCTCCATGCCGCAGCAAGTGCACTGTAATGGGTTGCGGGCTATGAGGGGCAGACGTATCTAGGTTTAGTTTTTAATGTAGTTATATGAAGTACGTTTTTCCTCTCCTGTGGTACTCTCGTACCGTAATGCTAAAGCTTAGCAATGTTACAGACTAATAAAAAAAAATGAGAGCTCGGGAGAAGGCGGTCAGTGCGGGGCTGTACGTCTTTTGCTACGCGCGGTTTGAATATTCTTCAGTTACACGTCCACATATTGTATCTGAAAAACTTTTTTATTTTGATGTTTTGCGTCTCGTTTATTTTCAACGACAAGGGGCCCTCAAAAATATTTGAAACTACTTTGAGGTTGTCCTAGACTGCTACATTAAGCACCCGAGTATGCTAACTATAGCTGTTCCTGAGAGCCGGAACAGTTGCTATAATAACAGCATAGTGGATGTAGCTCATTGCAATGCCCACGTAGAGTAGAGAAAAACTTCTCAGATGAGGCTCTAAATTTTAGAAATGCCTTAGACATTTTGTTACTCATTTAACTATATTATTTGTATTAGTGTTATTTATTTTAAGGTTTATTTATAATTTGTGTTATTTTTCATTTCAAAGCACTGTTACACTGACGGCTAGAAAGTAAATAAGAATCACAGCTGTTAGTAATAGAAAATTCACTTATAGTAAGCTTTTGCCGAACTCCTGTGCTGCACGCTGATAATCATAAGAAGATTAAAAGAAGTTAGCACACGAAAGTTTCTCGTTTACCGCTGCCTGGTCGAGGCTCTAAGCGTACTAGAGAGTCTCGATCAGTCTTGTAAACAGTAGAGCAACATCTGAGCTATCACCCACCCACGATGTACACCATGTAAGTAGATCGAGCATTACCTCGTGTGCACGAGTCGTCCTTTTTATTTTCTTCACAGTGGCTACTAACTGGCATAGTGGCTACTAACTGGCATAGTGGCTACTAACTGGCATGTTTTGTGCTGTCTGTTGTGAACTGACTGCAAAGTTGCCGCCGCCGCTTACGAGCACTGCTAGCTTTCTAACAACTTGGCAAAGATATTTGCTGAGAATTCACCCGCCGCTTGTCGAATAGTCTATGTTGCTGATCCCTTAACGATGCTTTTATGTATAATGCTGCTCTGCATCTTGTTGATATTTCAAGCATCATTAAGCCCTTGAGTAATTTTCTCTTAGTGCATGGTTTGCTTTATTAATTTTTGTACTCTTACTGATAAAGTGCGAATTTGCGTGCAGGCTAAAGGCCACTGTGCTAAGTTAGCTTAGCAATGTGTTTCCTATTTTACAGTATAGTGAATCACGACTCAAGAGTAGTCCGTAAGTTGCCTCATATTTGTCTTAGTAAGGCTTTCGGGACGTTTTATTTCGTGCCGACTGTTAATTTTTCCCTTTTTGCTATTTTTTCTTTTCTCGTATTGTAGTTATCAAACGCAGTGCTCTTGAACCAAGAATTAAGGTCCAGATGATTATCTGATATCGTCAGTTGCGCCTTTGGAAGCATCGGATTAATGCCTATAATTTTCCGATATTGAAATTTCTTCGGATGCTCTCTTTTTTTAGTAGATCTCCCTTCCCATTTGTTCTCTTGTAACACTGCTTAAGGTTTAGCGAGGCTAACACTAACTCCTTTATGCAGTTTGATACACAGGTTGTAATTTATTAAGAGCGTTTATGTTTACTTTCTGTAACTAAACTACTGCCTCTTGAATTGCATGGACTTTCGTATAGAGTCTAATGGATCAGTATGTAGCAACTCTCGCAGCCGAACATCGACAGCAATCATTACTTATGTCAAGTACTTCATCGAACATTACAATGCACTGTACCTATATACAAACGTACGGTTGACCAATCTGGTATGAAGTAGCATAGTTTAAAAGCATCTATAGAGAATACTTTTCGAAAAAAAATATCCCGATTTGAATTAAAATGTTCAATTGCGATGGAAAATAAATTAGATTTTTAATTGAAAAGTGAGAATTATTTTATTGCTCTAATAAATTTAGGGAATTATCTTGGCAGCCACTCACATTGGTTATAATATCTCCAACCCGGTTCTCGGTTGCCTCAGAAACTCAAGAGGTTAAAACTAATAGCCCCTGAGGGGGCCAAAATTTCTGGGTGGTAAATATTTTTGGTGAAAATTTTGAACAGTATTTGCTTGTAGAGTTGGCGACTTCGTTACTCTAGCGGCTTATTACTCGAACCATTCTGAAGCTGCTCGAGGTATTGGCATACCAGTGCTTCCAGCCTTGTATCACTAATGTGACGTCACTAGCTGTGACGTCATATTGGACCAGTTAGAGCTCTTATGTTGCTCGCGTGACTGATTATGCGAGTGTGGGGAAGAGTGGGTCTCCAGACAAGGCCGCCGTTAGTCATGAATTGAAATGACGTCACGACTCATGACCGTAGCACAAATGAAGCTTTCCTATTGGTTGACTTAGCGGGTGACTTTCTCTTTAGATGTGAAGCGAGCGAAATAACTTGGCTGATGTTGTAGTCCCTTAACACAGCTTCCATTGGCTCCTATTCTTCCTCGAATACCGCATTAGCCGTACTGCTTCTCGGAAAAAAACAAGTGAAAGAGACGCTCCGCTGTATTCAATTTCTACGTTTCCTAGGTATGTTTACGAACAAGTAAGATGTCTACACTAGTGCCTGTTGCACAATATCCTTTGCTTGCCACAGCCCCGTGAAGTGGCGCGTCTTCGCAGCACAATGGCGCCTGGCGGTGGTGGTGCTGCTGCCCATCCTTCTTCTTCCTCTGCCCCTGGTCGTCAACACGTCGGTAAGTACATATGTAGATAATTGTAGATAAATGTAGATAATTATCAGGAGGCTGTAAATAAATTACCCGTACGTTTATTGATAAAATCAACTACTATCTACAGCGATAATACTTTGGTGAACGATGTCTTGTTTCTGCACCATTGGAGAGGCAGCGTTTGAATATGTACGTTTTTGCAGTACATAAACAAAATATTTTTACCCTACCATTATTGGTGCAGTTTCTACCATACATCAAACAACTAAGTTGCTAGAGGACAGTAAAAGCTACAATTTCTTCCAACAATATAATTGAAAAAAAACTCAGAATTTCCAATTGCAAGTCAAATAAGGATTGATGCGCAGACTATATAAGATATTAAAATTATTTATCCTAATCAAAAAGAATTGATACCAATGCATTTCAATGAAAATATTTGCTCAGTTATTGAATAAACATTTTCAAATAAAAAATAAGAACACGTCACCGTTTACATCCAGGTATATCCTAGGTTGTTCTACAATACTTTCTAGTCTATAACATATTCGAGAATATTCATCTGAAGTCGTCACCGGGGAGCACAATATTAGTTGGTCATTACGCAATCTAGTAATATGACGGAAGGTAAAGAAATGTTTTCGGACATGGAAGAGTTGCATTATTAGCGAGCGCAAGCAGGCAAAAGCTACTGAGAACATCTAACAAATGACCAAGCAAAAATGGTGGCTCAAAAGAGAGTAGAACCGATGTTTTTCTTCAGCAAATCGCCTAAAAGAACGTCGTCCGTGAAAAAATTCCCTCTCGAATGGTCTAGACTCTAGATGATCACCAGAGAGGCTGAAGTACATCATGTGGCAACGAGAAAGACTTGCAAAAGCATTTTGCAGAAAATTACATCGACGTCATTTTGAATGGATTATTCAATTTTCTGTACGGAGCACAATTATATGAATAACGACCTAGGAATTAAGGCACCACAGCTGCATGAAGACTGGTCATTTGAAAGCTCGACTAAAATTCGTCAGGAAACCTGTGGATTGAGGCAATAACTTGTAGAGCCCTGTTTTGTGATCCGATGAAACGCAGCAAGAGTTGTTCGGAATGATGTGGAGTTTGTTTACTGTAAGCGTGGAGAAGATGTCTTCTCGTGAAACGCAATTTTTACATTTAAGCATGGTGAAGGATGGATGGATGATATTATGAAGTACTTTACTGCTTGTTGTGTAGGTACGCTTCGCCGCATAGTTCATCTTGAATCGAGTCAGCCTTCTGTGAACACCGCAATTCCCACCTGAAAACTTAAGCCCTCATGTGTATCGGTCTGTTAAAGTTTATTATAATTTTAGAGGCACTGTGATTGACGCTACAGAACACTTGCTAGATCGCCTTTGCTCTCATTCATTTTGAAAATGGATAGTGATGAACAACCTCCTCACGAAACCAACCAGTATAGACCAACTGTTGACTTACCCGACTTCGAACTTGCAGTGACTGCGTATCAGATGTTGGCCTGCATTCTCTGTAGACGGCAAGTAACCAGTACTGCCAGTTCTAACGCACCGCTACAATGTCTTCCCTTGATTTATACACTTCACATGAGTGACAAGAAGCCACACATTAGGCTACAGTCACGCTATACATAGCAAAGGACACGAGGAGCAGCCTCCGGAAACAGGCCGATAACTCTCAGCTCGCACACAAACACGTTGTTGTGTTTGTGTGCATTTTTTTCGCGGCCTCTGTGTAATATTGAGTACAAGTGAATGCTTGGCTTCTATTAATCTTTCGCCAAGATCAAAAGCCAAACGGTGGCTGAACAGTACCAGTAGTATCGTGGTGATTCTTCACATGAGTTGACGCACAGTCTTGCTTACTATTACTTTTCCTTTACTGCAGATTATCGAATTACTGTCATACAAATTTACACAGTTTCATCCTGGTTTGATGTTTGTAATAGTTTAATTCTGAACTTGAGGTAAACTCATTATATCAGAGATTATTATATCACTACAAATATCATAAACTTAACAACCGCCATAAAGAGTCACGCACTGCATTTTTACTTAAGTATACTCCAAATGCTTTTACATTATTTTATTTCAGAGTTCATTTGTTTCAGTACAACTGTATATGCAACATTTTAGAACTGCTTAGCAAGTAGTAAAGATTTGCTGTGGGTGAATGTCGAATTTAGATTTCATTTGCATGGGATAAACTGAGACCAGAGGAAAATATGATGCAAGATAGAACCATCACTTCATGTCGCTGTCGGCGCGCCTTAATACGTCCCCTCTCCGGCTTTCTGAAAGAGGTGGTATCCGGACTCAACGAGGCTTACAACATCTTTCCAATTGTCAACTGGCCAATTTCCGTGTTCTCGAGAAAATAGCAAACGTTTTGCTGCTGACATTAATGATTTCCTAGGGTATTTGCATTTGCCTGAATGCATTTTCCTCAACTCTACGTGCAGTCCTTTAAGAACCATTTTTTTGTCTTGTTTTGGGTCAGCACAAAACTGGTTTGTAATCATTGATAGAAATGAACGTGGATTTTTATTTTTTATTAACCACTTCAAAAAGCGTCTGTCTCTGTCATCCAAAATATTAAGCCTTCTACAATTTCCAAGAAAAGAACCGAATTCTCCGTCGAAGTTGATTTTCCGCATTAATGAAACTCAATCATTCGTCCTTTATCACACGCTGACAGCTCTTTTTGACGGGTCTTCATTTTTCTGATTTAAATGAACATTTTATATGTCCCCAAAACAGGTCTTTACTAAAAGGTAAAGACTTCTAAAGTGTTGCCGTATTCAGTTGTACTCAAACAAACGGAACGATGGAATAAAATCAAGCAAACATATTCAATAGGTAGTACGCGACTCTTTTGGTCGCTTAGTGTAAGTTGCAATCAAACTGAATCATGCTTGAATATTTTCGTTGAGACTTAATTAGTGCACGATGCCCTGAATCAGAACGTATTACTGCTAATCCTCAATCCATTTATCGGTAAGCTTGTTACGCAAAAGCTGCAACTTTAATTTTTGGGTGTGCGTGTGTGTGTGCGCGCGCTGGAATGAAACAGAACAAATGGACAAAATCAGCTGGTAAACGTCCAGTGGTGAATACCATTTGGAGGAGCATCGGGTAAAGTCTTGTCTAATATGTGGGGTATCAAGTGTATCAGATGATTGATTAAGTGCTGCAGTACCATCTTGGCAGCACTACAAACTTAGTTTATCTGGAAGAATAAACTAGGAGAAGTTTGCAACCTATGTAAATCATTCCGCTTATACAATCATTACCAATTACCTCGCATAAGGGCCCAGCAAGAAGCTTTCAATTTTCTCTGAACTTTCCGACATGGGAAATAAAATCATTAAATTTTAACATTAACTTTCCTATTGAGTCAAGAGCACGTGCTTTAATTCATATGCAGCAGCTGTTGGGCTAGTGAATACGAGTACCAGCTGAGTCCTTTCAGCTGCTGTCTGACCGATGATGAACGTTACGTATGGAACTGGAGCAAGTTGAAAATGACATTCACCGTTCCTTTGAGGTTGCTTCATTCCTTTCCATTCTCATACTCCAAATTAGAATGTTTTGGTTTACCGTTCACATTTTCCAGTCTGCTCACCTATATGTATTGAAGCAGGGTAGAAACACCCCACGTTTGTCTCATCATTAGAGCCCGGATTTCTAGCATTTATTTTATTATTGCTATTACGACTGCAAAAAAATTGCATTTATTGCAAAATAGCATTTTGCTATAAGCGCTCTTTTGACTGAAAAAAGCTAGTGATTACTGATGACCATAAAATCTACGCTACGTACTAACTCTATTGCAAAAATAATTAGAAATATAAATTTATAATTTGTTTTGCTATGACCAAATAATTAATATACCGAAGTATGCCATTCTTCAAACTTTATTTGAATTTGACCTAAAAAAACGTAGCTAGCTAGTCCCTTTGGTGAAG
>LQNS02001578.1:755255-775795 GCA_001587735.2 Parhyale hawaiensis | reverse complement strand
CCCGGAGGCTCATGATCGGCTTCATCTCCACGACCATGTTGCTCTCCATGTGGATATCCAACACAGCCTCAACGGCCCTCATGATACCCATCGTCGACGCTATGATTGTGGAGCTCAGGGTAAGCTATCCGACCCACCCGTTCATCGACCGGCCCTGATGCCTGCCGAACCTCAAGAGGCCAGTAAATACTGAAGTTAAAAGACCTCACTTAGAGCAACTGATTTCGGGTCCAACTCCTGGTGTGCGCAGGCATCAATGTCTGTGGTTAAGGGTCTGTGCAGGAGATTTACGGCTGAGCTGAGACTTGATACATTGGTCTCTGCACGTCAATTAGCACTCGAAATACAAGTTCTAGCTTTTGCGACTGACTTGGTATAGTTTTCACTTGGCTGCATCCGTGATGTCATTTAGGAGATACTGTAATAGTAACTTTGGAAAATGTTTTTCCGATACTGAGAAGAGCGTTGTCAGCTGGCTGGAGATAGCATCAGTATGTTCACTCACTGTTCAATTGTGTTTTGTTTACATGTTTAAAAAATAAGAGAGGTCCTGCTTGCCTTATTTTATTTTTTAAGTAATGGCATTAGGACAGAAAGGGTTTGCCAATGAAATTAGAGCAATATAAATTAATGTCACCTTATTTTGACAGCAACTTTACTCGTGAGGTTGGTACGGGAATTGATCTCGTCATGTCACCTTCATATTCTTGTATTGTTCTCAAATGAATACAAGAAGGTGTAACTGCAATTCATTAGTGTTAATGTTTGCATCAAATTTAATAATTTTTATTTACGCAGCTCGGTTGGTGAACTATATCTAATTCATGTTTTGAAATTGATGAATTTACTCATAGCCACGTGTCAGCCGTTAAAAATGATTCGCGAAGAACCAATCATGGGTACATTGATTATACCTATAGACTGCAGGATTTTCTCGCGCTGTTCACTTGACTGTTACAACAGCGCTTAAAATTTCTTAAAGGATTCGTACATTGTATTAATTTTAGTTGCAAAAAATAGAGCAATTTTGACAATTCTAAATCTACTTGAACGAATATTCTTTTTCAGAAATCGTCTGCCCAAATGCCGGAGAAGAAAGAAAAGATTGTAAAAGACGGCGTACCTGAGGTGGCCAGCACTGTTGAGCTGCAGGAGCATTTCCACGCCTGCCCTTCTTCCGACGAACTGCCTCAATTCATGTAGGTTCTCATGCAGTTATGCAGCTCCCATTTGCCTCGTAAGCATAGACTGGTCATCGTAAGCCAGAATCTCCAGATATGACAGCATTAATTACCAGCCGAAGCTTGTGTATTGGTAGATTGCATCTGGCGTACTTTTTTTCCGACCATATTTGAAAGAAATTAAAAAAGTGACAGTATTTTCGTTTAACTCACTTCTACATTCGTATCGACCGCCACCTCCTGGAATACAATTAAATTATGTAACTGCTTGCATAGAACTGGAAAAGTACCCTAAAACATTCAGCTGTGAACGGCAAGTGTTCATAACAGTGCCTCGAATGGGAAAATGACAAATAGTTTGATTAATAATTTCATGAGCATCCAGCAGCATATGACACAAGTGAAATGTGTATGAGGTAGTTACCGGTATCGTTGTTTCTCTAATTTGCATTCACTATCACTTTCCAGAGACACAGAGAGGCGACCAAGTCACGTCGAAATCGAATATATGCCCCCACAGTACGCTAAACTAAGGAACACCTGCCTAATCGCTACTGCAGCGGCAGCCAATATTGGCGGCATTGGCACTCTCACTGGCACAGTGCCCAACATCGTTCTGAGCGGCTTCCTGAGCAAGTGAGTGAATCTTCGCTGCTTGCGGCAAGTTATGTGGTAGTCTTGGCTGAGTTTGGTTGTTGAACAAAGTGCCAATCTTTGGTGTTTTTGACAATGTTCTGTGTGAATTGTCGTGAGCTTGTCCACTTCCTGTTAAAGCGCTCAACGACCTTTCTAAGTAATATTGTGTCAAAAGCTCGAAATGCTGAATGCAAATGACACGTTTGATCTTTGTTATGCTTTGTAATATTATAGAAGACAATATTTTAATGTGAGAAGATAGAAGTCAAGTTTCAAAAAAAGGCACAAATTTACAGAGGCTTATGCCCCGTCCAGATGGTCAAACTTTTCTTCGAAGTTTGTGTTTTGCCGTACGATTTTGATTGACAAACACACGCGGCGACGTCTCGAATTATTTGATGACGAGGATAGGAGCTGCTGGAAAACTTTCATCACAAACATGCGGTAGTTTAACAAACTCAGAGTTCGAAAATTATAATTCTCTGCGTGAATAACTTTTGTATATAGCTTCATGATAGTATTTAGTAACAAAAAATCAGTTTTTATTTAAATTGACCCGTGTAGTAAATTTTGCTACTGTTTGATGCCAACTTCCGGACAGCGGAAAATATTTAGCAACTATAGGTTGTCAGTTAGTAAATGGCTGTAGCATATTCGTCTAGTTACTTCTATTTCTTCCGTTTTTGTCACACGCGAATGAAGCGAGAGAGGTGATAATGTTTTCGTTGAAGATTCAAGTATATATTTGTATACATATTTGTCTGGCCACCCAAAAGTGGTAGACGGAGTTGAGCAAAGTTTAATTTTTTTTTCATGGAGTCTGGCAGGTTGCCCTCCATGTGACACAAGCCAAAAAACTACGATTAGCTATCCATCAAAAATGATGGCGATGAAATTTGCTCGCATGGCGGGTGATGGTCTTACGCCACGAGGCGTTCTAGTTTTTTATTATTATTGAAAGCTACAATTGAGCAACATTTACGTTTAAAGGAGGAAATGGATGCGCACATTGTGAATCGCTGTAGAAAGTTGAGAAATCAATAAAAAAAGAGACGAGAAATCAATATTTCTGTCGTCTGTATGTGGGAGGTGCCAGTGAGTGAATCATTTCTCTACTTTTCGAGAGTATAGTGGAATAGTGGAATGCTGACTGCAGTTCTCACTTAACGGTTAAAGTAACATTAGTTGGAAGGTCACTGGTAACGCAGCAACCGCCCAGCTGTCGGTCATCATCTGTGCCCGTTGATGGTTATTCTATGTATGTAGTTTTCTTTTCTAATATAATTTAATTTGCTAAAATATTCACAAAAAGCAACAAATAATCAAAGAACTTCGCCGTGTAAGGTACACAGCTGCATTTTTAAATTTGCGTGAGAGGTTTTTGGTGGTCGTGGTCATGAAGTGTTCGCGGTTCTTATTCCATTCCTTCTGGACAAAGTAGAGACGTGTTTCTGTTTTTGCTTCTCGCATTTTGCTTTGGTCGCTAAAGTAGTGATTGATCATAGACGCCGCTCAGCACAAATGCAAGCCGCGCAGAACGGTAGTCTTTCGATGACAGAAAACACAATCTGTTCATACGGAGAAATTCGTTACAATGAGCTCCAGCTAAGTGTTGGCCTACCCACTCACTATCCTTGCCTGAACTAGTTGGATTCACTGAAGAGATTCAGCCCTAGAGAGGCTAGCCTAAGCTGAAGGGTTAGGTAGCTTTTAGAAGATTTGCCTCCTTTCGAAACTAATTCGGACTTCCTTTTCATTCTATTCCCATGAGAAAACTGTTTAGCCCGTAGTCTCTTGCTCGATAGCTGCATTCCAGTCAATGTGTCACTGTCACGGATCTTAGTTTGCTGGCTGAGAGGCTAAGCTCACCAAATGAGGCTGTAATACCTAAGAATCTAAACTATCCGCTTCCCAAAACAGACCTCTATACTCGAAAGAATGTATGGCATTGTTGCAGGATTTATACATGGGGAATCATTTATAAGGACTGTACAACTGGGGAAGCGAATGAATATTCTAACTGTTGAGTATTGAATCACGATATTAGTTACTTGCCGTTTTGTCTAAGTTAGGAAGTATGTTTTTTCGCAGGTCTACAAACTAGGATCCTCAGACTTTATCTTACTTTAGGATCCTCAGACACGGAATTATTTCTAAGTTTGGGTTATAGAAAGATACTGGCAATTTATGTTGCTATTTAACGAATTTATTGTTTGATTTGGGAGCATTAAAATTACCCATGAGGCAAGTATATTTAACAAGGAAGTGACTCTTTGCTACTACCTTTGTTGGTAGACTGCGTGATGGGCCACGTGCCACAGTCAATTTACCCTGAAGGGAATGTGCATCGCATTATTTACCTCACTACAGAATGTGTATATGTGTATATGATGGTTCTATTGTAAGTTCACATATTACCACGTCCAAGGAGCTTGTTTCTGTCTAGTCTGTTTAAGTTTATCGTTTTGTCTGTCACAAAGATAACTCAATAAGTTATGGATGGATCTTAACGAAATTTACAGGGGCTGTTAGGCCTTTTAAGAGTAACAGATGATTGACTTATGGTGTAGATCCGCTCCGTCGTTTGTTTGTCAGCCTTGTTTTTCATAATACCATAACTCGGAAAGTTATGGATGGATTTTTCTGAAATTTACATAAGTTATTGGGTATCTATAATACGAAAAGTATATGACAAACTCTTTCTGTTGATCTGTTTGTACGTTTCTTTGTTTGTCTCTGTTTTCTATACCACGTGTGTTAGCAAAATAACTCAAAAATACTTTGAATGGATCTATATGAAATCTACGAAATTTGTTAGAAATGATAAAAGCTATAAATTATCAAATTTTGATGATGATCGGTTCGTCAGGGCAGGCAGCCTTTTAATCGCTCGTCGATAGTAAAGATAAATCTAAAGCCATCTTGACCTCACCCCAGCTGGCAAACCCACACTCACTGGTTCGTGCTGCGGATATAGGGTAACAGGCTCCAGAGAAGCCTGCAGCTGCAGTCGACCACTGATGGTCTAGAACTATGGCGCCAGCGACAGAATTCTCTATGCGACAGATGTTCGCCCCCCCCCCCCCATTTCTGGTGAAGGTCCGTAAATCCACATCAGCACGCAGACCGGATACTAATTCATTACGTCGAGCGTTGCAAAGAACTTGCCTAGCGGCAGGGAGGCTTGGAACTCACGGCTTTGAGAGTGACTGTCAGAACGCTTAGGCTACTGCTTGCATAAGTGCATTGCTGAAAATTGTTGAATTTTCTTGGTAGCAAATGAATGTAATTAGCCCATGGAGCTAAAAGATAAGATATAAATTGCTTCTCTATATGGAACTGCTCTCAAGCAGTAGCTTACTCCGATTTTATGATCCAGTCACAATTAGGTAACTGAATGCAATGATACACAAGCTGCATTGTTTAAGCAAAATCTAATTGGGGTTTTGCCATTGCGCGGTTATTGCCGAGAAATCCCTAGCTTGAGAAGAATAAAGATGTCGATCTAACGTTTCTTCTCATCCACTAAAAGAGTAAGAATTGGGAAGTGTAAAGAGAGCGAGGCTCGTTTGTTTATGCAAGGTCAGTAAACACGCCTGCAGACGCGCGCCACCTCGCGTGCAGCAGCAGCAGCAGCGATGTTGCAGCTGCACATTTCCGCCGCTCTGCCCTTGGCTCCCGTGACAGCGATTATGCCTGATCCGGTGCAGATTCTTGAAGTAGAACCTCGAAGTAGACCAGTGGTCCATAAAGTTTTAGGTACCGAAACTATGAGAAACAGAAGGATGTGGGGAGAGCAGTTGCGGCTGTAAATCGAAGGTGATTGGGCAAGGGGATGATGTTCCCTCGAAGTAGTCGATGTTAACACCAACCTCTCTGTAAGAAGAAATAATACAGTAGGTGGTGGAAGCGCAAGCGAGGGATTTGGGTACTACAGCGATCCGCTGCTCACTGCTGACCCACATAATATTCACCTGTCGAAATATGACTAAGAACCATATCAAATTTAAATAATTTTTGTTAATTTGTGCTCAATGTGCGAGGAAATGCAAGGTTTATGGCTAACAGGCAGTGGTTGCTCTAACTTCAGTGATCTTGGGACGTATCGCTGAAGGTTGTAGTGTACCTATATGTATATAGCACACTCGCATTATACTATGTGTACCTTGTGAGTCCTCGGACGAACTCCAGGAGACGTTCCCCACGTCATATAATGTGTGTGGAATCACGATGCTGGGTTTCGTCTGCTGGAACACATTTAGCTACTAATGAAGAGCCAGTAGCGAATTATCTCCACAGTGCACGTAACCGCTGACCACTGATCTATTTGGTATTTTTCTCGAACGGAAATCTAGCAAATTTTTGAACACATAACTTTCATATCAGAGGCATTTACAGGTTTTCGGTGTTGCGGCAAGTAGGGATCTCAGAGAGCGTGAACATTATAATTATATTGCTAGCTTGTAGTGTAGAAGGTCTTGACGCCTCCTATTATGTCCATTGATGGATATAGACTGTATATATTTTTGGACTGAAGCGTTGTAATGGAATGCAGTTCGCAGCAACATACGATAGCTGTCTGGTGCGACACCGAGGTCATTTATCTGTCATGGTTAGCTGACTGGAGCGATAATGCACTTTCTCCTGCAGCCGCTAATCTGAACTCCAAATTCCTAGTGTATCTTTATCTCACGTTGCTAATCATATATGTTGATAGGCATAAACAAAGGCAAGTTATATGTCTCATTGCCAATGGAGCTGGCGATGATCCAGCTGCCCAATATTGTAGTAAAATGGCATTGCTTCGATATAGGTGGCTGTCCTGATGATTGGCGTAGTTCCTGAGGTACTTAGTGGTTTACAAATGCGGTGTTTCTCCATGCAGTGCCTATGGTGCCTCCACGGGTCTGAACTACGCCTCATGGATGCTGTTCGCAGTGCCTACAATGATCCTCTGCACGCTGCTGATGGGCATTGCAATGGTGCTCGGCACCGTCGATGTGAAGACTACGTTCAATAAGTGAGTCATTCGCTATGCATCTGTACTGCAATTTTAAGTGCTGCTCCTGAATGGAAAAAAATCTATGTACACTTTGAATCCGTTGCTCAGAGACCCTTTTCATTTTTGCCCGGTCCCCATATTTTGATTGAAATAATACTTCACAATGGGATACATTACTAGGGGAAGAGATACTTTTGTCATGTTGTAGCAGGAACATTTTTTTTTTAAGCGGGGGGGAAGGGGGACTATTTGGAATGCATCTAATTTTCTTTAGCTCCTATGTTTTGTTTTCAAGATAAATGGCATATCTTCTTATACTGGTACAGTATATCAAGATTTTGAGCTGTAGAGCCATGTCCGGTTCGCTTCCGATTTTGTCGAAATTCAACGTTTTTCACCCTATGGTTCTAAGACATTGATCTTGGTATTCGTTTTTTTTCTTAAAAAAGGAAAGTATAGCTGTGCGTCCAGAAGTAAACGACCGTCATAGCCAGCAGGTTTTATGTTATTCGGATCAATAGATACATAATTGTAAGGTCTATGGTCACAGCTGTTCCACTGCAGTGATGGTCTTTAGTGATATCTCTCGTGCAAAACTGGGATTCATGAAAAGTTCATATTGAATGGTTGCGCTGTAAAATTACGTTTCGTTACTAATCGAGTAGCACAGAAACAGTTGAAATAAACAATTTCATTGGAGTTTCATGATGTACTGCTGTAAAACAAGCTAGATTTCGCTACACCGGAAGATTCCCCTTCTTCCTCTCGGTTACAGAACCCCAGATATGAAATTTCTCCTCGGCAACAGCATAATGGTTTACGTCATACAGCATTCTTACTGTTGGGCTTTTAAAACTACCGAAAACTGATCGATGTTAGGGAATAGTTGCAGTGCCTCCTCTTTCACCCTCCTTTTGACAAAATTTCCTAAGTGTATTTCTGCTATGTAACACCGTACCAGTTTTGGTCATACAGGGGTGTAAAACCTAGATTCCACTCCCGAGTACCGGTTAAAGCCGAAAAAATAAATATGTGCTGTATATTTTCTCGTTCTCGCAAAAAATCTGTTTTCCCTCAAGCGAAATCTTAACTGCCCACCGATTTGTTTGCAGAATATTCCGCAAGAAGTGGGGGGATCACCAGACGTACAGCACGGGCGACGGCCAGATCACCACGACCTCGGGCAGCAGCGAACGCAACCAGGCAGTCAAGGAGATCCTGGAGCATCGCTACCACGCTCTCGGTCGTGTGACGTTCCACGAGAAGGCTGTGATCGCTGTGTTCTTTCTGCTCATCGTCATGTGGTTCATGAGGGCGCCTGAGTTTATTCCTGGCTGGGGAGAACTGTTTAACGTCGGGGGTGTTCAGTGAGTAACTATTTACTGCACTTGTAATAGTGTTTTGCTACTATACTCTACACTTAATTTTGTTAAATTAATCTCCGGTCACGTGTTAAATGTAATAACTTTTGAGCCTTTTTGACAAGGAAGAGATTAAATTTAGTGAAATTTATACGTCCTTTTATGTGTACAGCTTACGGCGTTTTGAGTGACACGCTGCAGTGTGAGATACGGCTGTTATACAATTTCCTAGCCTCAGAATAAGTTGGGAATTACTGTTCCTGTATACGGACGATTAGGTAGCTTGATTGGAACATCCTTTGGGAATCATGAAAAACGTAGCAATTTTCTATTCTGTTTCCAGGCGAGTCATCCAACCAAATTAACTCGTACGTTCCATTGGCTGCTAGCTTAGGTTAGATTAGCAGGTTCTCAACCCTCTACTTCCTCGCCTGAAGAATATGAAACACCAGAATATCGTTCGTGAACTCTATTATGGTGTAACGATAGTTTTTCCAATCTTATGACTATAGTCAACCGTTCTCTATAAGTGTTTATTGCCAGAAGAATAGGTACTGTTGCATCCTGGTGATGCTGCAGTATTTACTACACTCGTAATTGTATGCCTTTGCTGTGGAAACAGAGTATGAAGTACTCTGCATTATAATAATAGTAATGCTCGCAATTGCCGTTAATCGCTAATACAGCGTGTTCAGTCATCATACAACTTGAATTAGAAATAGAGGTACCCATCCTTCTCAGATAGACTGGTAACAAGATGAGAATTTTTGCGGGGATTCAAAAAATTTTAAACGAGTTATCTCGGGCTAGCACGTTAATGGCGTTATTAACTTCATGAAGTAGTTAATAATCACTGAGGATGTAGTTATATAGTTATGTCTGGTGATGCATAGGAAACACTGGCACCAATGTGCCCCATTTTAATATCCTCCGCTCCCCCCAGGATGGTGAGCGGGGCCACACCTGCTCTGGTGGCGGTTGTGCTGCTCTTCGTCATCCCTGCAGACCCGGGGGCCCTGGCCAGCGGCAAGCACAACCCTAACGGTACAGTTGGACCTTCCATTGTCCCATTTTAAATGCAACTTTATGGTCTTCAAGAACTCAAACCTAGAATTGTTCGTGCTCTAAATCCGAATACCCGATTAGTTTATATTTTGTACAATAAAAAACGGTACACGAAGCATGAGTTTCCATGTTTATGTACGCGTTCACTACGTATCTTACGTGCAAATTCCGCTTTATCATTGCTTTCTTCGTCGCTCATAGCGTAAATACATCCTGCTGATATATACGACAACACACACGTGCTTAGCTATCATGGTATGAGGAGACCCAAAGAGGTGTACATTAGCTGTGTTATTGCTGTCAATTTCAATATTGACAACTCTGGCTTCATTCTCAAGCTGTAATGCTTAACATATTGCAATATTATTTTACAGTATAACGATGTGTTCATTACGGCCTGTACACGCAAAGCCGTAAGTTCTTCTTCTTACATTAATGTTACCTTATTCTTACGCGAAAAACTGAAAATATATTCGCTCGAGTGCTCTAACTCTATCACCGCATGCTTAAGACAGCCAAGTTACAAAATTGATTTTCTACTGTGATTGATTATAGAGGACAACCTCAGTGAAAATTGAAGCCCTGCTCCACACACTGCACTTTAATGCTTGTCGCTCACTGCATTCATGAAGAGCCCATTGATTCTCTCTGTGGGATATATCACCTTCCTTGGTTAGTCTGAGCTCACAATTACTCAGCAAGAAACTTCTCTCATCGCACGACAGTTCTTCTTCAGAAGTTCGTCAAAGGATCCACTGTATTCATATCATTTTCTTTCCTCTATGATGCTCTCCTAAGCTTCTGCGATGCGTTCATTACCGGGTACGCTGATAAATTGCCACGAGCTCTGTCCACTGAAGGCTGCTCTTTCAAGCCATACCTCATTCACGGTAGATGCTCTTTAGCTATGTGCAATGTTTCTGAGGAGAATGTTGCCGCCGCCTGACCTACACATGAACTTTGCTCAGTCTGCAATTACAACCGGAGACGGCACTGCAGCTCGCTGCTGCACAAGGAGGACGTTTTGATTAACTGCACAAACAAGAGAAGCTTAACTGCTGTGAACCAGTTGCTCTTACCCGAGAACGCACTAGCAGATGCACTGGCGAGGTCGGTGCGTGTCTGCATCCAAGGGCAAAAGAAAGCAACAAGCCCTAATTATGTACACTAAACTGATTTTCCATTTGAGGAAACCAGAAGTAGGGGAATTACCCCCTTGTCGAACTAGCTCTATTTCCGAATAAAGAGCTATTATTTGATAGGATTATTAACCAAGCCTATCAAATATTAGCTGTTTGTTCGGAAAACAGTTAGATCGACAATTGGGAAATTCCCATATGTAGGACTCTCTGCACGAGGGTCATCGTAAAATTTATAGGAAAACTTCGCTAAGATCGTCACTCAATACAGAACCAAGAAAGTCAAATGCTGTTTGATGTAATGACTAGTTAGCCTATAAACTGTACAATACTTCAGTTCATAACATGGATAGTGCCCAGCACAATCGAGTACTGGCCTCGGTTCCATGAGTGATATTACTTTGCAATAACTCATCACCTGCGAATTTCGGCGAGACAACAAAAAAGTAGCTTTCTATTTAACTTGTTTGGAGTACGCAATATATGTAACTGTCGAAAAACTAGCAGTTCGGTCCTTAAAACCTTTTGTTTACATTTGAGATTCGTATGCCTTTAAAGTGCATGCAGGCAGCACAGAGTAGAGTTTGCAACGATTTCGATAAATTGTCTCTGCCTCGAGTGTTTACATCTTTTGAGATAATTTCAAACCACTACTGTAGAAAGGGATTAGAGACAGAGAGCAAAAAGCTCCTTTATGCTCCTTAATGTTATGAAATCAAGTTTGACTGTATTTATGAATACTACTTCCCACTGTCTTTTTACAACGTTCTGCCCGCATTTTCTGACTATACTGACGCTGGTATTTTCCCGATCAGTAGGGCTGCTGACCTGGAAAGCAATTCAAGAGCGGCTGCCGTGGCAGGTGCCGCTCATCATGGGTGGTGGGTTCGCTATGGCCAAGGGTGCGGTGGACTCGGGGCTGTCGGTGTGGATCAGTGAAAGTTTGAGGATCATCGCCAGTCTACCCAGCTCGGTGAGGGCAGCTAACTTCCCTTTTTTTACTAGGATGAACAATTAAAAATATATGACAATTTTATACGTGTCAGTAGGCCTGTTTTATACTGTCAGTAACAGAGCCTAACTGCAATTAAAATGATATAAATCACCTGTAAAACTGACCAGTCTTTTAATATGTAGCTAATGACGACTGTGTATTTCATGCTAACAATTTTTATGCATCTTGATAGAACAGCGAATCCTTAAGTCGTGAATTGCCCGTTGTTTCCAGAAAGAAAATATATATCACATAAGCTAGTTATACAGCGTGATAAATGTGTTGTTTAGTAAATTCATTCCCTAGTTAGAGAAATTCGCTAAAGTATTGAACACTTTTACTAAGACAAAATGTGTGTCCCACAGTTTGCGATGTTCCTGGTGGCTCTGCTCACAACAGTCATGACGACACTCATGTCCAACACGGCAGTCATCGCCATCCTCCTGCCTATTCTTAAAGAAGTCGTAAGTTACACTTTTTGCAATTAGACGCAAAAATCAATAAAGTTTTCATTCATATTTTTACATAGAAGGAGTATACAATGATCAATGTTCTTCCCGTGCTGTATCATGAGGTAGGGACTGCGAGCCATTACATGAGGAGTTCCCCACTGAATGTTATTTGGATAGCAGCCAATTACTGTATAGTGAGTAAAGCAGATACTTCTTGATCATAAGTTCTCATTTTATGATGATGCACGGAATTGCTCAGATAAGTATGATAGAGGAACTGATATTTAGTTATTCACTTTCAACAATTAAAAGTTAAATTGATGAAAACATTCGTCGGTGGAAAAGATGAATATTTTGAACATGTACTTTATACTATACATATGTCCTGCTCCTTGTAGCCCCAAATTTTTACGAATACTACCGTCTATCGCTAGCTATTACACTAGGTTTAATAGTTAGCTAAAGTTATCGTGGGTGCTGAGTGGAACTCGTTACAGGAAAGTTCAGGTTGATTCACTTTGGTGTTTAGAAATTACGTAATCAACCTTCAGCTATATCAATAAAAAAATATTGGGTGACGCCTACGGTAGATTTCTCTAGCAATAAAACCAGGCAAGTTAGGCACGAGCCTCAGTGACTGACGAGTTCAGTATTGAGTCTCTGCAATTATTTTTGGTATGTTTTCTTGCTGTTTTCAGCCTAAAAACTTGGCAAAATTTCCTCTTGTTAGAAATTTTAAGCGAGTGATGCCACTTTCTTCTTTTATACAAGAAAAAAACACCTGCAAATCAATTTGTCACAGGCCCAGATTCTGGAAGTTAATCCATTGTACCTGATGATCCCCGCCACCTTGAGTGCTTCATTCGCCTTCATGCTGCCTGTGGCGACGCCACCAAACGCCCTTGTCTACGCAGCAGGAACCTTCAAGATTACGGACATGGTGTGTATTCATCTCTAGCATTTCCATATTGCGCTAAGTTGCTGCGAGCAGAGTACCTGAAATTTCTTGAATTGGGGAATCGAAATTCATGCCTCACGGCCTGAGGGTTTCTCTTCAGTAAATTTCATCCCGCTAGCCCGCGCTATCGTCGTTCACGACGGATTTATGTGCGTGTTTGTGTACGCAGAACGTGTGCGGGTGAGCGGCGTTCAAGTTTGTGCACCGCGCTGCTCACTGTATCGCTGATTAAGTTAGGTTAGTTTAGGTAAGATTAGGTGAGGTTAGGTAAGGTTAAGTAACCTAACCTTAGGTAAGGTTAGGTAAGGTTAGAAAGGTTAGGTTGGGTTAGGTTAGAAGGTTAGGTAAGGAGGGAAGGTTATGTTAAGCTAGGTTAGGTTAGCCTAGGTAGTGTTTATTTTAGTACTGGCGCGCTGCAAAGCTTACTTGAACGCAAAATCGTGGTGAAAGACGATAGTGCCGCCCGGTCGCACTGGCATCAAACTCTCCAATCTGTGTACGCTCATCCCAGTGCGTGCGTTCAAGTGAGTTTTCTTGCCGCGCAACAACCACCAGAAGAACTACAATAAGCACTACCTAACCTAACCTATCCTAACATAACCTTACCTAACATTACCTTACCTAACCCTACCTAACCTTACCTTTCCTTACTTTACGTAACCTAAAATAACCTTGCCCAACTTTACCTAACCTAACATAACATTACATAACCTAACCTAACCTAACCTCACCTAACCTGGCCTAACCTAACCTCACCTAACCTAACCTTCCCTAACCTTATCCAACCTAACTTAATCTGCGATACACAGAGCGCGCACAGCACACGGGCTTGAACGCAGCCCGCACATACGCCGATGCCCGTACACAAACGTACAAAAGCGAATGGCGAGTTTGATGCCTGCGCCGCCCGGCCACTCGTTTTACATATTTACACGAATCGTTTTAACGGAGAATGTTAAGCCATGAAATCAAACAGAGCTCTAATAATAAGGCTGGAGTAGCCATTCTTCATGAATGAGGCAGAAAGTTGTTAGCCTAATAATAATATTATATTTAATGAAATACTGTCAGAACTTTCTGATGAAATGATGTATGATGTAGCCAAAGACCGGCAGAATGATGGTCAACGAACACTATTGTCAAACCAGCATAGGCAGTCCTTTAGGGTGGGGTTGAATTGAACGCAAACAGGGCCAAATCTAATCTATTGACTAATGCACTTTGAGTAGTCCAATATAACCATAATTTTATCGATTAAGACAAGTTGTACCACGCGCTTAAGTGAGATTTGACAAAGTTGCTTTGCGTTCCTAGCCACGCATATCAGACTCCTTACGCTGGTTAGACCATAGTACAGTTCTGTGTAAATAATTCATACGAAAAATATTGCTAGTTAAATGGAATAAATACCTAAAAGCTTTATTTTCAGCACTATGACAAATACCATACAAATCGGCATGCGTAGCTCGACCCTCATTAAGTTTAATTAACTGAACGTTGCATCAGCTGATGCGTATTTTAAGCTACTGCTTATTTTAGTTTAACTATTGTGTATTCTTTAATGATGCAGTAATTCACACCTTGACTCGTTTACATTGTATCGTCTTTTTTTATATATTTTATGTTAAATAATATAAGATAAAAATTGCTACTTTAATTTAAATTTTTTCTCATTAATTGCAAAATAACATTGCGAGAACCCACGCATCGCTAAGAAAGCAGACGTTAAGGTTTTCACAATGTGCTCTATACTCAAAAGAGTTCTGTTCTTTGCAGTGCGGGATTGGCTTTATAATCAACGTGCTGTGCATGATCGTCCTCATGTTTACCACCGAAACACTTGGCAACGTCCTCTTCGACTTCTCTTCCGTACCTGCCTGGGCCAACGCAACTCTGCCAGTCGGACCCTAGCTAGCTCTTATTTGATACGTACAAGTCTTCTGCTTTGAACAGTCTTGGTGCAGCGTCCTCGGTTTCTTTGCTTTAATAATTCGTAGTCCATAGAGATATGATCACCGCTTGCAGTAAATGTTTTTTTACCACGGATTCAGGAACTACTCTTGCTCTACTTGTGCCTAGTGGGTCGCCATCGATTGGAATAGGAAGCACAGCACATACGGGTCATCATATGCAAAATAATTATCCCTGTTACTAACTATTATCCGTGCTACTAACGAACTTGCAGTGAATCTCGCCACTAATTCTCTGCAAGTGTGAGAGCGGTTTCAGATTTAGCTGTTTAATGCCGCCTCCTCAGCTCATTCGGAGGAGGTGCAATTAGTGATATATTCCAGCAAAAATCAGTGTTGTAACAGGAAAGCGTTAATATACAGCCGCTGATATCTCTGCATAGAAACAAAATCTTGTTTTGGGCAAAAGTTAAGGGGCTATCAGACTTGCCACATTAGTCCTGGAGTTAATTGCACTATGGATGAGCTACGCAGCAGAGCGATCCTATTCACGTTGATTAGAAAATAAGAGTTCCAACATCGATCGATTCTCTCAAAGCACAACTGTTTTTTGTTACCCCAGGGTTTGCCAAAAAGATACTACCATAAGTTCGGTAGGTGAACGCAAGAGCATTGTAAATTTCAATTTTATGGCAGACGGTCGGCAAAGTGTATGCATACACTCGCATCTGACAATAAAAGTTTGGTTGCCGGGGAGCGCATGAACATTGAACAGCCATGATACCCGACTCGTTCAATGTAACCAGATTAGATGATCTGATCCAGTGCATCTACTGGCAGAATTTCATGGACTTTTGTCTCGCATTTACTGCATAAACAAATATTGATAGTAATGCTCTTTTGATTGTGGATATAAGAGAATCGTTAGTTACACCAAGCGACCAGATCATTATATATTAATGATTATACGCTAGACAGGAAGACGCCGACACTCGTGCCGAAATGTGTGTTTCTCACGAGAATAGCAGTAAAGGAATAGAATACACGTAAAGAATCGAGAAGGGCAGGCAGAAGACTGTTGTCTGCAGAAGCCTGAAGATAACCAGGCCGTCTGATCTCCTACTTGCCTTATGACGGAGTCTGTCCCTCAGTGCAGTGATAGCGAGAGAGTAGCCTCTAATTTTAATATTTAGTTTGTAATATCTCTATATATATGTAAATAGGTACTGTAAGCTTGTAAATCAATTAGAATGTGAAGCAACTAAGTAGTTTCTAAAGCTGACTGCTGCGACAATGAGTACGATATACTGAGGAAATCCATTGTTTAGGATAGTAAGGTAGCTCAGCATCTCTGTTGGCAGTGTAATTTGCTTCTCCGTTTCCTTGATAACAATTGCAATTTGTTGGTTATCTTAGTGGATGTGAGCTATCCGTAGCATTTACGGGGGAAGAGGACCACTCCATGAAGATTTGTCAATTTGGTCAAAAAATGATGATTTTTTGTGCAAAGAGTACCTTATGTGTGCTGGGTAATCAAGTCCTAAAATATTATAGGTCTCTGCTTACCGAAAACCCCGCAGATGGGGGAGGAGGGAGTTAATGGGGGTCCCCAGAGGACATAGATTTATTTTTTTTTGCTTGATTCTGGTTCCTTAGAGTCAGGTCTATTATATTCTAAGAATCTCCCAGCCTATGGGCATTAGAACACCATATGGGGGGGGGGATTTTAGACTATAACTGAAATATTGAAAAATATGCCTGTTACAGGTTCAAATGATCATTCATAAAGAAAATGAGAAGGAAAAAGTGATGGAGTTTACCTCAAGGATATACAGAATTTTCTGAGGAATTCAGAACTGTTCTTAATATTATTATTATTACTAATATGGAAATAATATCAGAAAATAACATATATGTGAATATATAGCTCAATATCTGCTGAAAAAAATGAGAAAGAAAATGGGTAAAAAATCTGTATCAGGCTCTAGAGAACGTTCTGAGAAATTCAGAACTGTCTTTGTTTTTGTTTTAGTATAAAAACTGAGTGGGCTATTATTGTTTAAGAAATTGACATATTGTGCCAAAATTATCTCAAAATCTACTGAATTCCAGAAACTTTTCATTTGAATAAAATTTGTTTATTCCCAATTTTACATAAACTAAGCGAAATAAATTAAAATCGGATCATAAAAAAATATTCCCGCATCTTCAGGGAGGGGTCCCCTCAAACGTTTTCACTAATAACTTCCGACACCTCCTGCAGCGCTTGTTACGCGTCCCAGCACAAAATCCTTTCATTTTGTAGTTTTTTTACTTATGATAAAATATGAAAGAATTTCTTGTCAATCTCCAGCATACTTTATTCACAAGATCATTTGCCCTAAATATGTCCGGAATTCACTCAATGCCAGCTCCGTGTGCTGTTGTAAGTTTGAGCAAGATGCCGAAAGTTAGGGATATGGTCTCCACCAGGGACGGTTCGAGTGTAAACACTTCCAGCGATACTACTGCGTCATGCAGTAGTTTCTGAAGTTCTTTCTTCCTTTTGTTTCCAATTTCTAGCTCAACTACCGTTACAAGTAGTGCGATGCTCATGGATTGTAGATTATAGTTATTATTGTAATATATAGTAGATAGCTTCAGCGAAAAAGGTACGCAGACGCCTGTGCTCATGTTGCTGTCGCATGTTTCCTTGCTTGCAGGCACATAATGGCAACTTGATTCTATTTCACAGCTCAGTGCAGCGAAGCGAATCAGTGGATGTATGAGCTACAGTATGGTGTGCTCGCGATCCGGAGGCAATTTTGGAGGCTGTTGTTGTTTCGTGGAAGAACTGCAGGTTTCCACGAGGATTAGTTCTATTTCCATTGGGTAGAGTTTAGTACCAGCATTGGGGCGTCACATTTCTAAAACGCTGAACTGGATGAGCATGTTAAGTTTTGTATCTGGGTCAAATATTTGCCAGTTTCCCCTAAAACATTGCAGAAAATGTGTAGCACGCGTGCAACAGTTGCGTCGAAGCTTTCACGCTTTGCTTCGCTTTCCTTACTGAGGAAATTGCCGTTTGGCTAATGCTTAATTCGAATAATGGCAGCCAGAGGCATTTTTTTTAAGAATATCATTTACTCGAACTGAGAATTCACAGAGAAAAACAAAAGCACTGCAACAGCTGAACTTTTACTCTTTTTTTAAGGAGGTAGTAAGAGCAATTGAAAAGAGCAGAAGGAATTACATCTGGCCTTTATTAGGGCGTATTTTATTAACTGGAATGTATATAATTTGTTTTGGCTCTGACATCAACTGGCAGCAGGTGCAGAGCAATTCTCGATCACTGCAGAATGCTCAGAAATTCCACTGAATTTAGCCTCTTGTGCTGTACCGTATATGTAGCTTAGTGAAGTAATATAAGAATTATATTCACAGATTTACAGGCCTGGCATGCGGCTATAGTGCACTAGACTACGTGTAAGTTTCTTGCTTCATACCAGAACACTTTGAAAATATCTTTCTATCAACGAGTATTTCTATATATTAACCTGTTGTGTAGCGGGAAAATAATATTCAAATTCTGCTTTACTCTTTTTGGGCTCAAAATGACGCAGTCCTTCGAAATTTCGCAAGCCAGAGGCAATATTGGTACTCTATAATATTCTGTAGTCCATTAGAGAAATTTTAAAGAGGATGCGCAGTAAATGAAGCCAAACTCTCTGTGTTGACAGTAATTTGCTGCTGACACTTAACTTAAGAGGAAACACTTTTGAAGCAAAGACTTTTGAGGGTTTAATAAGTAAGAAATACGAAATATAACAAGTTTGCAGCCGGCTCAAACTTTAAGCGACTGAACTAAATGCATCCTAAAAGAGTGTCTTGAATCGCTGGGTCTAATATTGGCATTAAATATACAATTCATAAGTATTAAATTATTGACAGAAGAGAGGCATCTCTTGTAATAATAGAGAACAGATTGGAGGTTTCTCCAGAAATAGAAATGGTTGCCGCACTTTCGAGATTTACCCTCGAATTCAGAAGATCGCTGAATTTTTCAACCCGTTCAACCTTCATTTTTTTTTTCAACTTCGTTCAGCTTAGTAGGTACTTTTCGACAACATACTGCTACTCATAACTGTGCAGTACATCAGTTGTTTACTTGGCCACCGATTGTTTTCATTCTTTTGAGAGTTTTCATTGTTTTGGGCTGTATTTCACATACTGTTCGTACCTCAATTTTATTGAATCTGTAGTCGGCGAAAGCAACAAGAATTTCTATTCACATCGTTATTCGCTCAGTGAGTCTGTTTGCGCCACATTGTGTTATATTTAATTGATTTGTTTTCGCTTTGCCAGATTTGTCAGGGTGTAGAATAATCGAACGTCGTGGCTTCACATTACATGTATTTATAGTATACAAGGTTCTTTTTTACGCAGTGTGTATGTTGTATTAGGTTATGTATATTATAATATATTTTTATACTTTGCCAGGCTTTGTCTTCCGTTGTTTTGCTGTTTCCACTTACATTCATCTGTAATAATACTTCACAGTAGACTCTGAGCAAGGAAGATTAAAACTTAGTCTTTAGTTTTCTAAGTTTAGACGTTCATTTAGTGACACTGCGAGGAGCAAATTCAAACAGACGCAATATGGAAAGGCATGAGTCTTGAGGCGCATTCCAATACCCCTTGCCTCCAAAAGTGCTTCGACGAGAAAAATATAACGAATGGACCAAAAGGACTAGAGAAGTTCTGTTGGTAGGCGGAAATTCAAAATAATTTAGGTGAACAACTTCCCCACAACTACAGCAATGGAATTGCCCTCAAGTTACAACTCGATACTTTTTATATTATTCAATTTTTTTGCATAGGTTTACTCGAATATTTTGTGTCTCTTGTAACGAGATCAACATCGTAGTTGGCCAAGACGATTACAGTGCGCTACCAACTTTGGCCTTGCCAGCTTTCAGAGTCTGATCCAAACTGCTCCTAACTTCACCTCCTCCGAAGTTGTCTTTTAGACTTTATAGATCAATATCCGCCCTCAAACATGCTACTGCCAGTAGTTAGCATACTGTAGGGAGGATTTTTTTCTGGCGCGGGAAGTTTACTTTCGCAAAACTCATGTTATTTTGTGAAAAGAAAAACAAAAAATATGAGGGATTCTGTTGAGAAGAAGTCTTTGAGGCTTATAACAATTTCACGAGGTCATTGCAACGTCACCCTCTTAAAAAAAAGTAGTACGGTATATACTGTACAGTAAAAACAGTATCCCTGCTGTGCCAAACACATGTGTGGACCTCAAATGTAAATCTGCTCGACACTGTGTGGTAGTTCTTCGCTCAACGAACATCCCGTAAGCAATAAATCGGTAACAATACAGCTCACTTTAGGAGTAACGAATAGCAATAACGAAGCAAGTGTAGACAAGGTGAATTCTTTTGCATCCTACTGTTGACGGCTAGTTCTTCATCACGTAATGAGTGCTTCATATTACTCTTAAGACTCGAGAACACTTTATGATCGTTAAGCGAGGTTTTGCTTCGCTCTGCAGTTGAGGGTACGGTCGGAGGGCGCCATGTCATTATTGTGGGCCACAGAGTGTCACTGTCGGTACTTTGCATTATTTCCGTAGGGTGTAGTGATCTATTGATACCCGGGGCCGGCTTCTTAGTTATACAAAGGTCCATACTCTCATGTACCAGCGCCAGTACTGAGAAACACCACGAGGAAGGAAAATAGCTTCAAAATGCCTTGCATAATTTTTACTGATGAAATCTAAAATATAGGCTCCAGTTTACTTCACTCAAATATTAACAAAACATACTGGCTGCCCACCATGATTCTGAGATAC
>LQNS02001578.1:686930-701304 GCA_001587735.2 Parhyale hawaiensis | reverse complement strand
TAAATATATAAATAAATAAATAAATAAATAAATAAATAAATAAATAAAAACACGACGTGAATTATTATATAGTAGATGTTTGCCATCATCTGCAACCGCAAACTGGTCTATTTTCTACCAATCAGTGGTCTAATTTTCGCACATTTTTTTTTTCTTAAACCGTAACAGAAATAGACAGATAAACAAATAAGTAAGCGAACAAGCAAACATATAAGCACATTGGTATTTGTTATGTTTATAGACCGTCCGGGCGAAGATTTTGGAAAGACCGGGGCCGGGGCGACCAAAAATCAAGTAGCCGGGGCAGTGGCAACCAAAACCAAATAGCCGGGGTGACCAATTATTATTATATTGTGGGTTTTCCCGCTATATTAGATACGAAGACTATATAACAGAGATCCAATTTTGTATGATATAGTTTAGAAGTTGAGTCGAACTCGGATGAGTTCTATTAGAACAATCGTGGCCAGGTTCCCCATGTCTGGCAGGAAATAAGGCTCGAGCATCTTCAACTCCACACGGCTCGGTCGAACGAAATCGCTCATCCGTGCGAAGCAGGGAAGGAGACGAAAAATCAAAATAGAAGAAGCCAGAAGAAAGCGAACACTAGTGCGGGGGGTCCCATCCTTGGCCCTCCATACGGGAGCAGATAGGAGTCCTATGGGATGGGGCGCTTACCACCATTATGTGGCCCACCTCGCGGAAAAGAAGAGGTAATATAGAGAACCTACCTAACTTTGCAAAGCTAACCTTTTTAGCAAGAACTGCGGCCAGATACTACATCCCCTGCGGAGAATGCACTCGGCACCCTTGGGTGCTTAAGGCCCAAATAGTATACTATGGCCGGGAAAGGGTCTGCCATAATATACCTCTAAGGGCGCCGGGGCGACCAAATCCAAATAGCCGGGGCCGGGGGTTTCTTGCTCTGGCAGTAGTTTAAGACAGTATATTGATCAATCGTAACTCTTAATGAATCAGTTTACACGAAAAAATTAGCTTCCCCCAGAAAACTAGTTTTATTGCTTGTTAAGTGTTTTCCCTCCTCACAAAAATGTCCCGGCCAAACCCCCGGTTTTCACAGTTTGAAAAGTCGGGGCTAGGACCGGTATCGATGAACCGGGGCCGGAGTAAGCAATTTTTGCTAAACCGGGGCCGGGGGGCTGAAGAAGCTGGGGTTTGCCGGGGCGGGGACTGGGCCCCGGTCAGTCTCTAATTATGTTGTAGATAGCCAGTAGGTTATGTAATAGTACTCGCATTAGCAGCTAGCACATGAAAACGCTCACTATACGAGAAAGAAGTGAATCTATCTTTATCCAAGACAGGATGCCGCTATGAACGCTATAGACTGTTCACAGATGAAGATATGAACTCATATCTTTCTCCGGGCAGTAAAAGTTCATGGACTGTTCACTGCTTCCAACGCTCTATGTTATGAAAACTCTCCTGGACGAGCACGCCAACAATGACGATCTGAGGTACGCCAAGCTCCTGGTGTAGGCTCTCGTCAGCGGATATCAGCAGGAGCCTGCTCACTTCGCAGTAGCTGCGGTAAGAAATTTGCAGTGAGGAACTGATAAGGGCAGGAGCAAAATATGGAGGAGCTGACATTGCTACGAGATACATTTATGTATTTTGGGTACTTGGTGGAAATGCTGAAGGGGAGAGGCACATGCCACCCAGGCTCCCCTCTTGACTCCGCAACCGCTACATCGTTGAGGACAGAAATTTTCTTATGGCCTCTAGCCTCCATCCCATTAATCTCCTGCAAAGGATTGCCTCTGAGCAGACAGACGTCAACAAGACCTGAATCGTCAACGAGCTGCGGAACGTGACTCTGCCAAGGGAAGTTCAGCATTAGCCTACCCAGTCTCAATAAAAGCGAGCCAATCTCAAGGAAAAGATGTTCAGTGTGTTTTTTGACGTACAGCACACCAACCAGAAGCATGAGGTGGTTAAGGTCCTAAGGCAGGCCATGGACGACTGGCAGCCCTCCCAAGATAGCCTCTGGTACAGGGCGCAGCATGTTCTCCTCAATGTAGAGGGAGGCGAGAATAGGCATTTTATAATGTACATAAGGGTTGTGGAGAGGCTTTTATCGGAGCTGCCAAAAAGCACAGGTCCATCCTAGACGAGGGTAATTTTGAAAAGCTAGTCTTCCGCAAGAGCAACTTGTACATTCTGGGGTACCAGCAGTAAGAGAAGCATAAAAGGGAATGGGAACGGGAGGGAAGGAGAGGCAGGAGGAGGAGTAGGAGAGGAAGGAGAGCACGACGAGGACGAGGAATGAAGAGGAGAAGAACGAGGAAGAAGAGGAGAAGAAGTAGAAGAGAATGGAGGAAAATGACCAGTACAATCTTCAGTTCTTTGTGTACTGTTTTCTGTTCAAAATTGCATTAACGGTAAACATTTTTTTTGCCATTTTTATTGTTTTTAAGCTGTTTGAGACAATTTATATTGTATACACAATGATATTATTAGGGGTGCATCAGCATTAACCAGAGACGCATTAGGATATGTAATAAGCAGAAGCGCCAGCGCAATTAGGGAGACATAGGTAGATTGGGGTGCAGGGGCGCCAGGTGCACCACCTGTAAAGGTTGGGGCTCAGGCTCACTGGCAAAGAAGTGTAACCAAATTATTGGTTACACAGATACTGTTCGTCTTCTCCATCTTTTACCTTTACTAATGAGTAAACTTTAGTAAGGAAGTTTCAAAGTCTTCCATTTTAAAATATTTTTTAGTCCATTCTTTCAAATGGTCCTAAAAACTTTTGATCAGGAGTGTAGCACCTCTGTCGTTGTTGCTGTTGTTAGAGAGCAAAGCCTCAATAACAAATTTTGCGCCTTTCAGCTTGGATATTCATGTTTATACACTTGCGATCAGTTACAAGAAGATTAACTTCAACTGAGAAAAAATTCCATTGCATAACTTTTCACCTAAGATGGAACATGAACAGTGTACTTCTCAAATGGAAATTTACAGTCATTTATCAGCTGAAAACGAGTAAATAGTGAACAGCATCGGGCAACATCGGAAAAGTGCATTTAAAATGCTGATTACAATTAATTGCAAGTGTAGTCCGACAAGAAAGATTTATTGACAGCGTAGACAGTCACTCTGTTCTTCGGTGTCGAGAACCGCAGTCGGAATTCGGCGTGGAGAAGCTAGAAACGTTTGCCGTGACTGCTGAGAACTCCCACGGCAAGTGAAAGTATTATACTCTTACGCAGTCAAAGAAAACGAGTTAATTTAGTTATTGAAGGACTGATGAACACTTACAAGAATGTTAATAACGTAATTTACCTCATCACCAACAAATGCAAGTATTATACTATGTACATGATGAACACAGATACGTAATTAAAAAGCAATGCCAATACTACGATTATTACACACACCAAGAGGGTATGTTCTCGTCGCGTTTGTCTGTCTGTTATTCTGTTTGTCTGCTTCAAGATTACTCAAAAAGTTATGAATGGATCTTTACGAAATTTACAGGGATTGTTAGGCATGTTAACAGTAACAGATGATTAACTTTTGGTGAAAATCCGTTCATCTGTCTGTTTGTTTGTCTTTCTATCTAATTTTTCTCAATGTCAGAACTCAGCAAGTTATGGACGGATTTTTATGAAATTTATATGAATTGTTAGGTATATCACGAAGAGTAAATGACCAAATATTTGTAATGATCAATTTTTTCGTTCGTTTGTCACTGTTTTTAATTTTATGCATGCTAGCACAATAAATAAAAAAAAATGAATGGATCTTTATTAAATTGATAGGAGTTGCTACTAATTTTCAAAGATACAAATGATTAATTTTTTATGATTCGTTGGTCTGTTTGTGGGTTTGACTTATGATTGTCATAATGTTTGTTTGCAGCATAACTCCAAAAGCTATGAACGGATTTTCATGAAAATACTAAAAAAAAGGCTCAATGTTCATATTTTGGTGTTGATACGAAGCAAATCATGGCTTCAGACCCAATTTGAATTTTTCCGTTACCGTTGCCTCCCGTGACGGAGGTTTGCGCTCCCAGAGTGCTCTCTAGCTCCATAATGTTGTACCAGTTGCATTGGTGCATAGTATATTTAGTCAATTCTTCAATATAGTTACTTCATCTCAGATATATTGGTACGCTCAATAAGTAAACTCTTTCAGTTTCTTCCACATCTTTATTTTAGTCATCCAGAAAAGAGAATGAGTTTTCGATGTTTATATTCTAATTACGCAACTTTTGGATACTGAGACTACGACCACGCACGGGAGTATTCCAAGCATCTTGCATGCGTAAGGAATAAAAAACATCGGACAGTCCTTCAATATTCATCACAATAATGTCTTTCGTGTAGCAAGAACATCAACGATTAAGCAGGTAGAGTTAAGGCAAGTGACTTGTGCTGCAAAAAAGGTTGACTGTATAATAATAATGACAGCAAAACACTGCTAACAAGTGCTGGTACTAACCTAAGCAAGCTATGTCATAAACTTACTTGAGTAGCAGTGCATAATAGTCGAAGAAAATACTAATGTTCGTGCTAGCCGGGGCAAGCTGTTTCAAAAAATTAACACTGCATAATACGAGTAAAAATAATAAAAGAAGTCAAACACTGCAAAAAAGTGTTGGTACTACCGGAAGCAAGCAGCGCCATAAGATTAAATAACACTGCACATAAATAATCGAAACAAAGGGCTGGGAATAGGCGAGCTGTGTCATAAAATTAAATAGCATTGTATGATAGTTTTCGGAGCAAGGCACTGCTTGCAATGCATATCTTGAGCTGTGAACCCAAACTGAGTACAGTGGACCCACGGCATACGTTTTTAATCCTTCCAGGAGGACATTCGTTGGTAGAAAAGGTCGTAAACCGAGTTTTTTTCTGTATATAATACATGTAAATGAAACGAAATGGTTCCAGCGGGCATTTGTCATATATAAATCTATATTTAGATGGAAAATTGAATAAATACAATATTTTACGTATGACCTACGCCTTGCTGTTCGCCCGCCACATCACCGGCAACTGCGCCTTGAAGACATTGCTCAGGCTTGCTGTGTTTAAATACCCTGAGATTCTCTGAGTGGTACACTAACAGCGGCTTTATATTTTGCAGCCGCCGACAGCATTGGCAAAAAACTACAGTGTCAACCTGTCTTTCATTGGTTTGTGGCGTGGCAAAGTTTTTTCTTCTTGCGTTATGTATACGTCGTTCTGTTTGGTATCTTCTTCCAGATGAGCCCGGTCACATCGGAGTTGAAGACTTGTGACGCAAATCTCTCCTTTTCAACAAATTCGGCGAACTTGTTAACCAACACACCCGCTGCTCCTCGTCTGAACTACCCCTCTCATGTCTAACAATATCGTGAACACCGCTGCGCTTCTTGGATCAAACCAGCCTTTATTTGCCAGAAATTGTTCTTTGTCGCTGCGCTGGTCTCCAACGACACACTTTAAAAGAACGCACTCTTGGCACGAGCAGCGTTCTTTGAGTACTTCTGGTCGGAATTAGAGTATTTTCTATTAAAATCTTCTACGTTCGTAACTCGGGCCAACGTTCGTAACTTGGGAGATTCCGGGGGGAGGGGGGGGCGCACTATAGGTTCGTAAAACGAATAGTTCGTAACACGAGTGGTTCGCAACCCGGGGTCCACTGTATGCCTTTAACTTCGCAGCTTTACCCTACTCCAACCGGCCAGTCAATGACACCAGAACTATACATGCAAAGCAACAGATACATTCTCGTCAATTAGCATAACTAATGCAAATATGCATTGGTAGAAAACATATAATCCAGTATTTCTTGAATCCTACACAGAGATGGGTAAAAAAATATAAGACTATTTTTACTCACTAGCTACAAGGGAAAACAGCCGCTGTAACATCGGACAACCCTGTGTCCACTGCATCTGAATGTACAAAGAATCTGTCCCTACAGATTGAAATTTTTAAAATAATAATCTAACAAAAGTTTTAATCTTTCATTTCGAAAGAAAATTTTGATTTCTCAATAGTTTATTTTCATCGCACCTCCTAAGAGGTGTCAAACAACGATAGTTCCAATCCCTGTAGTATTTACCACAATGCTGCGTGTTCCCTCCATTGGCGTTATGGACAGTTTGAAAACAAGCATGGTAGTAAGATAAAAGTAACTCAAGAGGATCTGTGTTGAACTCTCCTTCTCGAAGGATAGCATAGAAATACTCATCCAACCTGCTGTATGGACCTGCTGCGACTAAATCCATTTGCTGTGCGAGTTATTAAGTCCCTTTATTTTTTACCCGGCTCGTATTCAAGCTCTTCATGACGCCAATGGCGAAAGCAATAAATAGATTGAGCTTGTCAAACTTAACCCAAAATAAACCGTGCAACTTAGTTGGTATTTTAGTTTGTCCTATAATGCTTCGCTAACACTGGGGAGGGGCTATCAGTGCATGGCACGTCTTAAATACTGATGTAAAATACTTCTCTTCGGTTATAGTAATTCAAGTACCCTTAATTTTCAAACAACAACCAAAAACCTATAAAATTCAAATTTCTTCAAAATTCCCCTAAAAGAACTTACTGGCTTGGAGAGTCAAATAAATGGTACTAATATCAAGAGATACCATCAGGCAAGAAAGAGTACAATTCATATCTTTTCCGCTACACGTGGAGGCACAGCGATAGACTCCCGGGCAGGGTCCACAGTGATGGCTGCTGCTATTCGGGTGAAGAGGCCGTTGTCGACCATATGATCTTTGTGGTGGATGGTGGCCCAAGTCTCTCCCTCCTTCACCGACTCTCCCACCACCTGTGTTCCAATGAGCCAAGGGCAAATTAGTTTCGAGCGTAATTTGGGCCGCACATTGAGATCGAGATGATCTAGTTTCCCTAGTTTTAACCTATCTAGATTTTTAATGGAGTGCTGCGTGCTTCTGCTGCCTATCGAGTCGCACGCGGATATCGCAGCGGGCCCAAGCTTACATGACGTGAAAGTGGATTGACCTCCAAGGTCCGTAAGATAGGGCTTGAAGCCATCTAACGTGTAATCAGTTTATGATAACCGCCTAAATTCACTTCAAAATGGTAAATCGGAAGCTGAAATGGAGAAGCTTTTTTGTTAAGAACATATGTTCTTCGGGGACCTTTGAAACACTAGGTTGTCCTACATGAAATGTATTTTAATGAGTTTGTTTATTTGCGCTTGGGATTAATCTCAACTCATTTTCTTCCAGACAATATAATTAATCTAAATAATTGCCACTTATAACTCTTTGAACTTGCTGATAGATGAACAATATTGAGTTAGTTTCTTGCATTAATAGAAGCTGGGCCACGCTACCTCAGAGACTCTATAAAACATCAAGCCGGCTTTTTGGCTACGATTTTCTTGATGGCAGAACTGTTCAGGGATGGTCCAAAAGATTTCGTTGAAGAGGTGAGAGCCTTAACAAGGACCAAGAACGGAAAACCAAAATCAGTCCATCGTCATGATGGACTGATTGGTGTGGTTAAAGAAAATCCGTGAACAAATATCTGAGAAAGCTCACCAGAGTTCCAAACATCTCGCACAACTGCTCCTCGACACTTAAAATTGAAAAATTCAAACATGGACGTTTACTCCCCAACAACTTTCCGAGATTCATAGAATCGGGAATCTAAAACACACTTTGTACTCCTTTTGTTTCATAGACAAGGAAATGAATCACTTTTGTATATATTGACACATCACGTGCATCGAGAAATGCTATGCTCATCGATGGCAGAAAGAAGACACGGCAAGGATTCGATGTATACAGGAAGGTCACTGAGACACTACCCAATACCAGCATTGTGTCCTAAAAAGTTAATGGTCATTGTCTGGTGGTTTGCAAAGGTGGATTATCCATCTTTGCATCAAAGAAAATCTGGAACGGCCACATCTTATCGTCAAGAAATTGTTTGAGTGCATGAGAAGGTAGAAAAAAACTCACTGTTTCCAACGCGCAGTGCAATAGTTGCAGAGTTTAAATAATTAAAGTTCGCAACAACGTCCAATTTTTCCGATATCTCTCCTGCTGATCACCACTCGTTTCAAAATTTCAAACTTTGAAACGGCAGAAAATATTCTCATATAGAAAAAAATCAATTGAAATTCAAGTGTAATTTATCCGCTTGAACTATTCCACGCTGCAGTTAGATGAAGTCATAAATAAACATTTGTCATACTTTAAAGAAATATATAATTATAGTACAACTCCTTAAACAGACTCCCAAAACCAAGAAAGCATCTGAAAGGAAGACTCCTGCAATTGAGAAAAGTCAGAGAACGTAAAGGAAATGTTCTAAGAGTGTAAGGGAAGCGGGCAAAGTGTAATACTTGTCATTTGAATCAGTGACTTTTTCCAAACTAAGATAATATGCATGTGTACATTTTGGAGACCATCGTTTAAACCTCTTAAAAACAGTTCTATATTATCCTATTTAACTGCATCATTTCGTGTGTGACAACCTAATAACTTACCCCGCCTACCGCGATGCGCTTTTTATTCGGTGGAATAGTTCCTTCTGGAAAATTCAAGGTAATTTCGCATCACGAACATTAAAATGAGCTGTTCGTTAATAATAGCAAAGCAATATGCGCTTGGCACTAGCTTCGCTGAAAGTTCCTTCAAGTTTCCCTAAGTTTGCCATTGATGCGATGGGTGTGATTCACCGGCACCGGCAAGCTCCTCGTGCCAATACAAAGTAAGGCATGGCTGACGTCACAGTCAATTAATGGAATCATCCTTTATTGGCGGGAGACTACAGAAGCAACATACGTATCACGACGGACACGTGCTGGCCCAGGCAGTTATCCCTGTAATCAGCAGGAACTTATTCAATGGTTTTGGTGCGAACTTTGTGAGGGACGTTACAAGTGATGCCATAGATATCACTAAACCGTCGGGTGGCCGGAAGTGAAGAGGAGACAGCTCTGGGAAATTGGCAATGCCAAGAGAGGAATACAAGAGGAGAAAGTTGTAGGGCCTGAAGAAGGCGGTCTAGTCACGGACATGAGAGGATGACAGCGATGTTACGTTTCTGGAAAACGGATAGCTATATATAAAAAAGAAATTATAAACGAACATGAATGAAAGATGGAACATTACAAATATTCAATTTGCTAGCAGTATTTACAGTATTTTCAAGCACTACCGTGATGAGCACCTAAAAGAACCACCCCCAGCTGTAACTTTCTCCTCTTTCTCCGTACTGCAATCTTGCCAAGACATCAGTGCATTGAAAATCATGGAAGCTTTAACTATCAGACAGAATTTGCCACCAATTAACGTCAAATACAACGAGCTCTCGAATTTTCTCAATCTGTACCGGTAGCAGCGCCCCGCCCCAGTTCCACAACCCGTTAACTGGCTCACCGCCAAGCAAGCCATCAGTCTACCTTCAACTTCCGTAGTGTCAAGACCCATGAGCATCAGCTCTGGTGATTTTGTGCTTCAAGTTTAAAGAAAAAACTTATGGTATCTCATTCATATTTATTTAAAATGTTTTCAATATTAGTGATATATTTATCCAGTGAATATATTGAGCGTAAGATATGCAATTTAAGGATACAATTTCCTTATATTTCCGGAGTCAAGAGTTCTTCCTCAACTGTTTAGAACTGTGGGTTGAGATTGCAATGACCTTTACACCTTTATTTTCTTTCAAGACAGTTAAAAAATTTCTAAAAATAAATCGTACTTAAACAGAGAACATGCCTATCTAAAATGTTTTAAAACTTATGAGGCACAAAGGACATCAATCTGACATAAATAACATTAGAATTTAGAAAAAAAATCAACAATGATAAAAAACGGCAAAGACACTTATACCGTCGGTCCATATTATTAAGAATCATTACAAAATTTGGATATTCTAACGTTTCCCTCTCCACATATATCTATACAAAATAAGTGACAAGTAACAACAGAATATACTACATCTCAGAATATCTTGACATAACATACATTTTGTACTGTGTCTTAAATTCAGATTCAGACAACGGTTGGATTAGATCTTCTGGCAACGAATTGAAGCAGCGAACGCTCTGGAAAATAGCGAATCGTTTTTGATATCTAACCTAGGGCTTGGGAAGTTGAGTCGTCGCCCACGTGTATGATGCTCATGAGTTGGCACTAATTCTCCGTAATATCTAATGAAATCTTTTGGGTTAGAGTGCATCAAACTTGACAAAAATTTCAGCAGAATATACTCATAAATATCGTCAAGCTTTAAAAGACTCAACTTTACAAACATTGCATTCACCGAAATTTCAGGTACATTAATGTGATTTCTTCGCATTCCAAGTATATTTCTCAGTACATTGTTGACTGCAACTTTCAGCGGTTGTAACTGGTTTTTTGAGGAGCCACCTCAGATGACGATATTTTGGACCAAATGAGAATTAGTGAATAATATAACATCACCAGTGCCATTCTACTTAAAATTCTTTTGGAGGCATAGATAGTTCCTCCCGCTTTAGTGACTTTATTACACAGAGTTTCGATATGTCTGTTGTATCTGAGTTGATCATCAATTTCCGTCTCCAGATACTTAAACAAAGTAACCCACTCAAGAGTAGTCCTATTTAGAACGACTACCGGCAAAACTAGCGTTTGACGAGAGAAGCCTATGAGCAACCGCATCAAATTGGATATCATTTACATAGAAAACTGCGTCATCTGAAAACAGAATACCATCAACACCTACAAAGTCCTCTATGTCATTTATGTAGAGGTTGAACAGTAGTGGACCCAACACAAAACCTTGGGGTACTCCGATACCGATATCAGCGAGGTGGGAATTGAAAGCGGCAAGGTGACATATTATCTACGGCTGCTAAGTTAGCTTTCTAAAAGTTTCACTATGTTTCCTCTTTATTCTGTAGTGTTGAAGTTTTGCACTTAATATGTCATGGTTAACAGTGTCAAATGCTTTTCTTAAATCTAAAAACAAACCGAGAGTATATGTTTTGGCGCTAGAAGCAGACAGAATGTCATTGATTTACTTAAATATTGCTTAGGTAGTATTCCTTCCTATGCAAAACCCGTATTGAGTTGGAATTAGAATGGCGTGTGTCCTGATGAATGAAGACAATCTAGCATGTATGACAGTTTCAAAGATCTTGTTGAATATGTAAAGAGTTGAAAAAGGCGTATAGTTGGATGCATCCATGGGATCACCTGCCTTATATATTGAAATTACTCATGCTACCTTCAATACATGTCAGAACTGTTAACTCGTTAGGTATATGATTCAGTATACTTAAGGAATTTATTTAGATTTTACTTAATTGAGTTTTTCTAGTTATTGACGAAACTAGCAAACCGAGCGTGATTCGTCAAATGTTATTTGTTTGGAAACGCCGATTAATCAAAGTTGTAATAATCTTAACTTCATAATTCTTTTCCTAATAACTTGAGAAAATCTCATTTTTCCGTTGCCGCCTTGTGGCCGCCAGCGTCAGAGGCCACCTTTGAACCTAAGAGTCAAGTACTGTTGCGGTCTATGGCTTGACTAATGTTTATCAAAATGCTTGTCAGAATCTCATTCATGAACTTAGAAATTAATCTACAAAAAAATTACAGAACCTTTTACAACTGTCAAAACGTACAAATGACCAACTTTTGCTTCTGATAAAGAGGATCATAGTTTTAGAAACCACTTGAAATTTTCGTTACCGTTGCCTTGCTTGTCGGAGGTACGAACTCTCAGAGCGCTCTGGTTTCCAATAATTACCTCAGCCAAGGAGGTCATGTTTTCATCGTATTCGTCTGTTTGTATCTTTATCTTTCACCAAGATAACTTGAAAAGTTATGGACGAATCTCTGCGAAATTTGCAGAGATTGTTAGGTAGGCATGTTAACAGTATTAGATGATTACCCTTTGGTGAAGATCCGCCAGACGATTTGTTTGCCTCATTTTTGTTGGTTCCATAACTCAAAGAGTTATTGACGGATTTTTATGAAGTTTACATGAGCTGTTAAGTATATTACGAAGAATAAATGATCACATTTTTGCGATGATCTACTTGTTTCTTTGTCGAAATAGTTTAACTTGATTGCATGAGACCTGTGAATGTAATATCAAAAGCTTGTGGCTCATGCAAAAATATTGCTCAGCGCCTCAATGTGAAATGTTTTCAACAGTGGAAGGAGCTTTCTGTGTAGTACGAAATCCTAATTCAAGTTCTCGGACTGGATTACTCGCAGTTAGAGATGTCACTTTCATATTATATGTTTGGAGATCTTGTGCAAGCTCTTTGCGAATTACTTACAGCTGATTTTCTAACAATGTGAAAATTTTAGTGACAGTAACGATTCAGAATTCCGTGAGGTCCATCGATCCGAGGGCGACTAACAGTAATTGACTCTTGCTCCTACTTTTGAATTGTCGAGCGACCACAATGAAATCCTTAGCAGCTGCCTCAAAGTAATAGTTCTTACGGTGTGAAAATCCCCAATGGTCTCAAATAGCAGCTACATGTTTTTTTCGCGAAGTTCTCGTTGCGAGTATGATAGTAACTACTGAGACGGATGGTTATCAACAGGGTTCCTCCAAGTGGTGTCAACTAGTTTGGTTATAGTCTCCATGTATTCAACGAATTTTCCATTTTCCAGTGCCGTTAAGCAACAGCAGGACTACCTGAAAAATGTGATTAGGACTAATACTAAACATATACTGTTGCTACTTACAAGTGCTGTTCCGTCAAAAATACTTTTAATGTTTTCGATGTGGATATTAGTGCTCAGGCTTGAATGTATTTAAATACTTCACTAAATACACTCAATTTTTTATTTTTTTTGGCACCAAAAGGCGCTAACTCAGGTGTATTTTCGGTGTTCATGAATTATTGATACACTAGCACAATATGTGACATTCTGTAAAAGTCGTAAGTAATACTCTAGAGTCTAGATAATACAAAAACAATTCAGAGGCGAGAGCTTCCAATTTAGCCCCTGCTATCACTTCACTAGAGAATTGATTTAGCCTGTTTCAGCTTCCTAGTTAAAACACCAGTTCATTGAAATGATTCAAGCAGCCAGAAATAAGGTTTGTAGGATCGAAATACCGTCGTGTTTTTAGGATGTTTTCCAACATAACTATGAAGCATAACAGCCTCCAGTCCTGAGCCATAGCTCCTGATGAACTGTGATGAACTGCAGCAGTGCACTACTTTGAGCCAGTTAGTATAATAGCATCTTAAGAACGAACCAGTGCTTGTGGATCCTTTGGGACGTGTCTATCGTGCCCACTTTGTTTTTCCTTTCAAATTCATCCTCCTACTGATTAAACATTCTTCTATTCTTCCTCTTCTTTCAAGAACTTGGTGTTCCCAAGCGCGTGATTCGGACATGGGTTCCACGTTTTTGTTGATGTTCATGTCTCTTCTCTCTTTCTCCATTTGGATCACGGTGTACACGGTTAGTAGGGAGGCTTGATATAGAAGAGAACTTCTACTACTACTTGTGGATTCTCAACTAGGGGTGTGCGATCAGGGTAATTTCGCTTTTAAGCTAACCACAATCAGACCTACCCCTCACCTCAACAATTAAGCATCGTGCAATATCAGGATGCTTCAGTGGTAGTGCCGCACCCGGACTGCATAAGTTTGAGACTGTTGCCAGCAGGCGAGTTTTTTTGCTTCGCTTGAAAAGGCAACATTCGGTGTTCAGAGGCTGTTGCAACGCTGTTGGCCCTAACCATAGTAGGGATTGTCCGGGGCACTAACCATCATATAGGAGGTTCCATTGTAGGCGCCATAGCTCTTGACGATCTGTGATTGTTGAATCCGTCCCCGCCTCTGAAGCCGAAAGCTAGGCCTCCTCAAGATTTTTTGGAGACCTTTCCAAATGGCACATATCTGCAGCAGTGCGTGTTGGCTTCCTAGTTGGGATGTGCAGTCACGTTGGCGTTATTGTAACTGCTAGCTTTCCGCAGAAGTTAAGGCGTAGATCCCGTCGATTTGGTAGCGTCTTTTACACTTTCAATCAAGTTTCAATGCAGTAACTGTTATCTAATATTAAATGAGACTTTCGAAAAGTTTGTCTAGCTCCGTAAAATGGAGCTTGCAGTCGTGATTAGGTTAGTTCTAACACATGTAAAGCGAATCAGAGAATGTTAGTGAAAGCGCGTGTACTTGAAAATCCGGACCAGTTCAGCCTATAACGCTCGACTGAACTGAACAATCAATTCTCAATTTTGACAAAATGTAATACGAAATTTATATTATATGTAGGGAAACATACAGGCCGGCAAAGGAACAAAATATATAGTGGACAGAAAGTGATTCTATTCGTATACTCCACTTAAAACTAGGCTGAGTAGTTTCTTACACCTGTAATGCAATTCAGAATGATGAAAGCAACACT
>LQNS02001578.1:663753-674844 GCA_001587735.2 Parhyale hawaiensis | reverse complement strand
AACAGATGGAAGAAAGATCAGTATGAGTTACAGGTGAGAAGGATGCAAAATGGGCACGAAAGGCAGACAAGACGATCGTGATGACGACCCAACGGGTCACGGGTCGTCTAGTATTATACTAAAAGTCTGTGAACCGGTCTTGCTTGTGTCTTGTTTATTTGTGTCTTGTTTGATACAGTTTCTTTACTTTTAGATAGGGAAGAAATTTGATGGCCTATGGCGTATCCTATCTGTCATGGAATAGCTCTTTAATTCGATTGTATCTGTGATACACACGTGGAACCTGCCCCTGGGTTGCAAGAACGGGCACGATAATTTAAAAGTTGGTCTGGGAAATACAACTGGAATACGTAACATATAAATCGAATTTGTTTTCAGACTGCGTGTTGAATATTCGTTAGACAAGCATAGAATTTGTTGACTGTGAGCCGTATAAGCAGCTCCTTGACGGGCAGAAAAGGACGGCCGAATAGCGTGTGGTCTATGACCAGCTAAATAACGCCTCCTTTAGTGCAAAAGCAAAGACGATCGTGATTATTATTATATTCAGAAGCTTAAGTCTCCCTTTCCCCAACAAAGGCGATGTCACAGAGGAAGAATGAAGAGACACATAGTGTGACGATAGACACGTGGAATCCATGCACGAGGGTGTTCCGACACAGGATCAACGCGCATGGGAACAGCAAGTCAAGAAAGAAAAGGAAGAACAAATGGACGAAAGGTCAGTAGGAATAAAAGGTGGGAAAGAAGCAAATTGGGCACGAAAGGCAGACAAGACGATCGTGATGACGACCCAACGGGTCAGGTGTCGTCTAGTATACCTATAAGTTTTCAGTGAAGCTTGACAGGATGACCACAGCCTCTAACCTGGGCTAATTTCCGCCTATCTGTTTTCTCAAAGCGTGACAGAAAATGGACAGATAAACAAATAAAGAAACAGATCAATACACATCGGTTTTTATTAAATTGTAGATTATGCCTGTACCTACATTTGTGACGTAATCACTCTGCATCGAGATGAGAAAAAGGCGCAAAATCAAGCCTGGATTTGATATCCTTAGGAAGCACACGATGGAGCACTCACTGACATCCCTACAAAATAAAACCCAAACTGCAATAGAGGTAACTTGGCAAATGACAGTGTAAATTGTTTCATTTGAGTTTGAGAAATCTTCCGAAGCAGCATCCTTTCCAAATCACCCCTATTTTCTCGCTCTCTTGCTTTTGTGGATGAAGACGCTATTACTGAATATTTTCTGTTGTCAGCACCGATTTTTACTATTTAGAGAAATGCTATTCCCTTGTTCAATGTCTAAATGGTTTATTTTTTCTTCAATCCAAATTTTACACAGCTGACTCCACCTTCAACGTGAACAATGCTCATTAGTCATTATTTTGAACTACATTCGACCACAACTTTCATATGGTCTAGATGGAAAAATATCGACCTTTTTGTAGCTATTACAGTGCTGGATAGTAGGATATATACGCATAATCTCTGGTCAACGTGACAGTGGCTGTACGAGTAGTGGATTTCGCTGCACTGTTGAAGTGGAACTGGACCAGCTGATCTCTCCAGGTACAAGAGAGTAGATCCTGCTGTCATGTGCCGTGCATGCTTCATCCAATAACTCCTAGTGCTACTATATGAGTGTGCAATGCAGACGAGTTAGAACAATCTCCTTGACATATTTTTTGATGGCTAGACACGCTAGTGACATTTAATTATAATCAATTTTGTTGACAGCATTACTAATTTATTTGCTCAATAAAGTTTACAATATATTATTTGCGACCTTGCTCAATAGATATGATGAATACTCCAGGATGTCATGAATTGTACCGGGAGTTACTAATATATTTCTAAAGGAAACGCTGCAACGGCCAACTGAAATTGTCGTAAGAGATACATAAGTGCTCCCTCTTTCAATCCATCTAAGGAACACACACGTACCCCATCTATATGACATGCAAAAAAAGAAAAAAAAAAGTGTTGATATGAGCAATCAGTGCAGCATTAATGAATTAAATTAAATTCTGCGCCGCATATCCTACCTAGCGAATGATACGCCTTCGGTACATCGATCTTTTTGTGTTGAAGTGAAAACTGCTCCGTCATGGAAAATTACAATCTGGAAAAATTATGTTGGGTCCACCACCCTGTGAAAAACCGCTCCGCCAATTGATACGTCGTCAACTGAGGGCAAACATGTGTAATTGCGATGTATTGAGCAAGTAGTACAAATCAGACCTCATGTGGCAGCGTTATAAGAGAAGCCCTAGATATCTTCATTGTTTGGATTTCAACGTTTGCTGAGCATATAAAGCATTCAAATATGATATGTATTACAATACGTTTGTCATCATCTGCAACCGCATACTGGTCTATTTTCTACCAATCAGTTGTCACTGAAGTGTGACAGGATGACTACTGTATCCAACCGGGTCTAATCTTAGCACATTTTTTTTCTTAAAGCGGAACAGAAATAGACAAATAAACAAATAAGTAAGCGAACAAGCAAATAAATATACGGATAAAAGCACATTGGTGTTTGTTATGCTTATAGACTGTCCGGGCGAAGATTTTGGAAAGACCGGGGCCGGGGTGACCAAAAATCAAGTAGCCGCGGCCGTGGCGACCAAAAATCAAGTAGCCGCGGCCGTGGGGACCAAAAACCAAATAGCGGGGGTGACCAATTATTATTATATTGTGGTTTTTCCCGCCATATTAGATACGAAGACGAAAAACGAAAATAGAAGAAGGTAGAAGAAAGCGAACACTAGTGCGGGGGGTCCCATCCTTGGCCCTCCATACGGGAGCAGATAGGAGTCCTATGGGATGGGTCGCTTACCACCATTATGTGGCTCACCTCTCGGAACAGAAGGGGAAATATAGAGAACCTACCTAACTTTACAAAGATAACCTTTTTAGCAGGAACTGCGGCCAGATACTACATCCCCTGCGGAGAAGGCACTCGGGACCCTTAAATGCGTAAGGCCCAAATAGTACATATATTATGGCCTGGAAAGGGTCCGCCATAATATACCTCTAATGGCGCCGCGGCGACCAAATCCAAATAGCCGGGGCCGGGGGTTTCTTGCACTGGCAGTAGTTTAAGACAGTATATTGATATTATATTGATCAATCGTAACTCATAATGCATCAGTATACACGAAAAAATTAGCTTCCCCCAGAAAACTTGTTTTATTGCTTGTTAAGTGTTTTCCCTCCCCACAAAAATGTCCCGGCCAAACCCCCGGTTTTCACGGTTTGGAAAGTCGGGGCTAGGACCGGTATCGATAAGCCGGGGCCGGAGTAAGCAATTTTTGCTAAACCGGGGCCGAGGGGCTGAAAAAGCTGGGGTTTGCCGGGGCGGGGACTGGGCCCCGGTCGGTCTCCAATTATGTTGTAGATAGCCAGTAGGTTATGTAATAGTACTTGCATTAGCAGCTAGCGCATGAAAACGCTCACTGTACGAGAAAGAAGTGAATCTATCTTTATCCAAGACAGGATACCGCTATGAACTTTATAGACTGTTCATAGATAAAGATATGGACTCCTATCTTTCTCCGGGCAGTAAAAGTTCATGGACTGTTCTCTGCTTCCAACACTTAATGTTATGAAGATTCTCCTGGACGAGCACGCTAATAATGACGACCTGAGGTACGCCAAGCTCCTGGTGTAGGCTCTCCTCAGCGGATATCAGTAGGAGCCTGCCCACTTCGCAGTAGCAGCGTTAAGAAGTTTGCAGTGAGGAAATGATAAGGGCAGGAGTAAAATATGGAGGAGCTGACATTGCTACGAGATATGTATATGTATTTTGGGTACTCGGTAGGAATGCTGAAGGAGAGGGGCACATGCCACCCCAGGCTCCCCTCTTGACTCCGCCCCCGCCACATTGTTGAGGACAGAAATTTCCTTATGGCCCCAGGCCTCCACCCCCTAATCTCCTGCAAAGGATTGCCTCTGAGCAGACAGACGTCAACAAGACCTGAATCGTTAAGAAGCTGCGGAACGTGATTCCCCCCAAGGGAGGTTCAGCATTAGCCTTCCCAGTCACAGTACAAGGGAGCCTATCTCAAGGAAAAGATGTTCACTGTGTTTTTGGCGTACAACAGGCCAACTAGAAGCATGAAGTAGTTAAGGTCCTATGGAAGGCCATGGACGACCGGCAGCCCTCCCAAGATAGCCTCCAGTACAGGGCGCTGCATGTTTTTCTCAAAGCAGAGGGAGGCGTGAATAAGCATTTTATAAAGTACAAACGGGTTTTGGAGAGGCTTTTATCGGAGCTGGCACAAAGCGCAGGTCCATCCTAGACCAGGTTAATTTTGAAAAGCTAGTCTTCTGCCAGAGCAACTTGCACATTCTGAGGCACCAGCAGTAAGAGAAGCACTAAAGAGAAGGGGAACGGGAGGGAAGGAGAGGCAGGAGGAGTAGGAGAGGAAGGAGAACCACGGCGAGGACGAGGAAGGAAGAGGAGAAGAACGAGGAAGACGAGGAGAGGAAGTAGAAGAGAACGGAGGAAAATGATCACTACAATCTTCAGTTCTTTGTCTACTGTTTTCTGTTCAAAATTGCAATAATAGTAAACATGTTTTTTTTGCCATTCTTGCTATTTTTAAGCTGTTTGATACAATTATATTGTATACACAATGATATTATTAGGGGTGCATCAGCATTAACCAGAGACGCATTAGGATATGTAATAAGCAGAAGCGCCAGCGTAATTAGGGAGACATACGTAAATTGGGGTGCAGGGGCGCAGGTGCACCACCTGTAGAGGTTGGGGCGCAGGCTCACTGGCAAAGAAGAGAGGCGCGCCCACCCCAGCTCAAAATTTGATATTCTAATTTTTGGTTACGCAGATATTGTTCGTCTTCCCCATCTTTTACCTTTACTAATGAGCAAACTTTAGTAAGGAAAGTTTCAAATGGCTCTAAAAACTTATGATCAGGAGTGTAGCACCTCTGTCGTTCTTGCTGTTGTTTGTGAGCGAAGCCTCAATAACAAATCTTGCGTCTTTCAGCTTGGAATTTATGTTCATACACTAGCAATCAGTTACAAGAAGATTAAGTTCAACTGAGAAAAAAATCCACTTCATAACTCTTTACCTAAGATGGAACATGAACAGTGTACTTCTCGAATGGAAATGTACAGACATTTATTTAGCTGAAGACGAGCAAATAGCGAACAGCATCGGACAACATCGGATAAGTGGGCTTAAATTGCTGATTGGAATAAATTGCAAAGTTGCCCTACAACAAAGATTTACTGACAGCCTAGACAGTCACTCTGTTCTGCGGTGTCCAGACACGTAGTCGGAATTCAGTCAGGAGAAGCTAGAAACGTTTACCGTGACTGCTAATAACTCCCACAGCAAGTGAAAGTATTATACTCTTAACCAGCCAAAGAAAAAGAGTTTAATTTAGTCACTGAAGGACTGATGAACACTTACAAGAATGTTAATTACGTAATTTACCTCATCACCAACAAATGACCTCATCACCAACAAATGATGAACACAGATACGTAATTGAAAAGCAATGCCAATACTGCGATTATTACCTCCGCCAAGGGGTTATGTTTTCGTCGCGTTTGTCTGTTTTTCCGTTTGTCTTTCTTTAAGATTACTCAAAAAGTTATGAACGGATCTTTACAAAATTTACAGGGATTGTTAGGCATCTTAACAGTAACAGATGATTAACTTTTGGTGAAAATCCGTTCATCTGTGTGCTTGTTTGTCGGTCTACCTAATTTTTCTCTATGTCATAGCTCAAAAAGTTATTTGATGGATTTTTATGAAATTTATATGAATTGTTAGGTATATCACGAAGGGTAAATGACCAAATTTTTGTAATGATCCGTTTGTTCGTTCGTTTGTCACAGTTTTAATTTCATGCCTGTTAGCACAATAAATAGAAAAAATATTGAATGGATCTTTATACAATTTGTAGGAGTTGTTACTAATTTTCAAAGATATAAATGATTATTTTTTATGATTGGTTGGTCTGTTTGTGTGTTTGACTTATGATTGTAATAATGTTTGTTAGCATCACAACTCAAAAAGTTATGAACGGATTTTCACGAAAATTGCAGAAACTGTTAATACTGCCAGAAGGCACAAACGTTTATATTTTGGTGTTGATACGAAGTAAATCACGGCTGCATATCCAATTTGATTTTTTCCGTTACCGTTGCCTCGCGTGGCGGAGGTATCCGCTCCCAGAGTGCTCTCTACTTCCACAATGTTGTACCAGTTGCATTGGTGCATAGTATACGTAGTCAGTTCTTCAATATACATAGTTACTTCATCTCAGATATGTGGTACGCTTCAGTAAGTAAACTCTTTCAATTTCATCCACATCTTTATTGTAGTCATTCAGAAAAAGAGAATGAGTTTTCGATGTTTACATTATATGTAAGGAACTTTTGGATACAGCCATTAGGACCAAACACGGGACTATTCCATTGCATGCGCTAGCAATAACAAAAGATCAGACAGTCCTTCACTTTCCATCACAATAATGTCAACGATCAAGCAGATAGCGTTAATGCAAGTGACTTGTGCCACAAAAAAGGTTGACTTTATAATAATATTTTATAATTGCAGCAAAACACTGCTAACAAGTGCTGGTACTAACCTAGGCAAGCCATGCCACAAACTTAATTAAATAGCATTGCATAATAAACGAAGAAAACACTGTTAATTAATGTTCGGGCTAGCCGGAGCAAGCTGTGTCAAAAAATTAAACAACACTGCATAATACGAGTGAAAATAATGATAGAAGTCACACACTGCAAACAAGTGTTGGTACTATCGGAAGCAAGCAGCGCCATGAGATTAAATAACACTGCACAATAATAATCGAAACAAAGCGCTGGGAATAGGCGAGCTGTGTCATAAAATTGAATAGCATTGTATAATAGTTTTCTGAGCAAGGCACTGCTTGCAATGTATATCTTGAGCTGTGGAACCAACCTGAGTACAGTGGACCCCGGGCTTATGTACTTAATCCGTTCCAGGAGGACGTTCGTTAGTCGAAAAACTAACGAAAAGGTCGTAAACAAGTATTTTTCTGTATCTAATACATGTAAATGAAATTAATTGGTTTTCCACCGGGCAAAATGCCCGGTGGAAAATTGAACCAAATACAACAATTTACGTATGACCTACGCCATACTCTTCGCCCGCCACATCTCCAGTAAGTGCGCCTTGACGACGTTGCTCAGACTTGCTGTGTTTAAATACCCTGAAATTTTCAGAGTGCTACACTAACAGCGGCTTCATAATTTGCAGTCGCCTACAGCATTGGCAAAAACTACAGGGTCAACCTGTCTTTCATTTGTTTGTGGCCTGGTAAAGTTTTTCTTCTTGCGTTATGTACGTCCTGTTTGCATCTTCTTCCAGACGAGCCCGGTCACATCGCAGTTGAAGACTTGCTGTAACACAAATCCCTCCTTTTCAACAAATTCGGCGAACTTGTTAATCAACACTTTCGCTGCTTCCTCGTCTGAACTACCCCTCTCCATGTCTAACAATATCGTGAATACCGCTGCGCTTCCTGAATCAAACCAGCCTTTACTGGCCAGAAATTGTTCTTTGTCACTGGGCTGGTCCCAACGACACACTTTAAACAACGCACTCTTGGCACGAGCAGCGTTCTTTGAGTACTTTCGGTGGGAAATAGAGAATTTTATTTTTAAATCTTCTACGTTCGTAACTCGGGCCAATGTTCGTAAGTTGGGGAATTTTGGAGGGCGCACTAGGTTCGTAAAACGAATAGTTCGTAAGCCGGGGTCCACTGTATGCCTCTGACTTTGCAGATTTACCCTACTGCAACCGGCCGGTCAATGACACCAGAACTACAGATGCAAAGCAACAGATACATTCTCGTTAATTAGCATAACAAAATAAAATGAAATAAATAATCTCTGAGCCTGAAGTTCAGGGTGAACAGAGTTGTGAGTTCTTATAGTAACATGCACTAGTAAGTCTTAGTTCAACATTCTACTGTGCAACAGTCTACTAAGACAAAGTACACAAGAACTACTTACAGGAGAGCAATGCGAATATATATGGGTAGAAAACATATAATCCGGTATTTCTTGAATCCCACACAGAGATGGGTAAAAAATATATGAGCATTTTAAATCACTAGCTACAAGGGAAAACAGCCGCTGTAATATCGGACAACCCTGTTTCAACTGCATCTGTATGTACAAAGAATCTGTCCCTACAGATTGAAATTTTTAAAAATAATCATCTAACAAAGACTTTTAATCTTTTCATTTCGACCAAAAATTTTGATTTCTCGATAGTTTATTTTCATCGCACCTCCTATGAGGTATCAAACAACGATAGTTCGAATCCCTGTAGTATTTACCACACTACTGCGTGTTCCCTCAATAATTTGCGTCATGGACAGTTTGAAAACAAGCAGTGTAGGAAGACAAAAGTGACTCAAGAAGATCTGTGTTGAACTCACCTTCTCGAATAAAAGCATAAAAATACTCATCCAACCTGCTGTATCGACCTGCTGCGACTAAATCCATTTGCTAGGAGCTATAAAGTCCCTTTATTTTTTTACCCGGTTCGTCTTCAAGCTCTTCATGACGCCAACGGAGAAAGCAATAAATAGATTGAGCTTGTAAATCTAAACCCAAAATAAACCGTGCAATTTAGTTGGTATTTTAGTTTGTCCTATAGCTAATGCTTCGCTAACTCTGGGGAGGGGTTTTCATTGCATGGCACGTCTTAAATACCGATGTAAAATACTTCTCTTCGGTTATAGTAATTCAAGTACCCTTAATTTTCAAACAACCAAAAACCTATAAAATTCAAATATCTTCAAGATTCCCATAAAAGAACTTATTGGCTTGGAGAGTAAAATAAATGGTACTAATATCTAGAGATATCATCAGGCAAGAAAGGGTAGAATTCATATCTTTTCCGCTACACGTGGAGGCACAGCGATGGACTCCCGGGCAGGGTCCACAGTGATGGCTGCTGCTATTCGCGTGAAGAGGCCGTTGTCGACAGTAGTATCTTTGTGGTGGATGGTGGCCCAAGTCTCTCCCTCCTTCACCGACTCTCCCACCACCTGTGTTCCAATGAGCCGTGGGCAAATTAGTTTTCGAGCGTAAATTGAGCCGCACATTGAGATCGGGATGATCTAGTTTCCCTAATTTTAACCTGTCTAGATTTTTAATGGAGTGCTGTGTGCTTCTGTTGCCTATCGAGTCACCGGCGGATATCGCAGCAGGCCCAAGCTTACAGTATGTGGAAGTGGATTGACCTCGCAGATCTGCAAGATAGGACTAAAGGGATTGAAGCCATCTAACGCGTAATCAGTTTATGATAAGCGCCTGAATTCACTTCAAAATGTTAAATCGGAAGCTGAAATGAAGAAGATTTTTTGTTAAGAACGTATGTTCTTCGACGACCTTTGAAACAGTAGGTTGTCCTACATTAAATGTATTTGAATGAGTTTCTTTATTTGCGCTTGGGATTAATCTTACTCCATTTTTTCCAGACAATATACTTGATGGAAATAATTGCCACACATAACTCTTTGAACTTTCTGATAACTGACCAATATAGAGTTAATTTCTTGTATTAATAGAAGCTGGGCCACGCTACCTCAAAGGCTCTATGAAATATCAAGCCGGCTTTTTGGCTACGATTTTCTTGATGGTAGAACTGTTCAGAGATGGTCCAAAAGATATCGTTGAAGAGGTGAGAGCCTTAAAAATGACCCACGAGGGAAAACCAAAATCAGTCAATCGTCATGATAAACTGATTGGTGTGGTTAAAGAAAATCCGTGAACAAATGTCTGAGAAATCTCACCAGAGTTCCTAACATCTCGCACAACTGCCTAGACACTTGAAATTAAAAAAATTCAAACATTGACGTTTGCTCCCCAACAACTTTCCGAGACTCATAGAATCGGGCGCCTAAAGCACACTTTGTGCTCCTTTTGTTTCATAGACAGGGAAATGAACCACTTTGGTATACCTATATTGACACATCACGTGCATCGAGAAATGCTATACTCATCCATGACAGAAAGAAGACACGGCAACGGTTCGATGTATACAGGAGGGCCACTGAGACACTACCCAATACCAGCATTGTGTCCTAAAAAGTTAATGGTCATTGTCTGGTGGTCTGCAAAAGTGGATTATTCATCTTTGCATCAAAGCAAATCTAACGGCCACATCTTATCGTCAAAACATTGTTTGAGTGCATGAGAAGGTAAAAAATTCACTGTTTCCAACGCGCAGAACAGTAGTTGCAGAGTTTAAATAGTTAAAGTTCACAACAACGTACAATTTTTCCGATATCTCTCCTACTGATCACCACTCATTTCAAAATTTCAAACTTTGAAACGCCATAAAATATTCTCATATAGGGAAAAAAAATCAATTGGAATTCAAGTGTAATTTATCCGCGTGAAACATTCCACATTCATAGAAGACCCACAACGCTACACAACAAATTAAATGAAGTCATAAATAAACATTGGTCATATTTTAAAGAAATATATAAATATATATAGTACAACTCCCTAAACAGACTCCCAAAACCAAGAAAGCATCTGAAAGGGAGACCACTACAATTGAGGAAAGTCAGAGAGCGTAAAGGAGATGTTCTGAAACTGTAAGGGCAAAGTATAATACTTGCCATTTAAATCAGTGACTTTTTCCAAACTAGATAATATGCAAGTGTACATTTTGGAGACCATTAAACCCCTTAAAACAGTTCTATATTATCCTTTTTAACTGCATCATTTCGTGTGTGACAACCTAATAACTTACCCCGCCTACTAGTGTAAGCGCATTTGTAATTTCGTGTATTTTTTTTTTGTTAAAAGTAAAATCTTGCCTGATTTTCAAAGAAGGTATTATAAGCTTTAAAAAAAAATAGGGTGCCATTTTTTCTAAACATGCTAAGGGTATGAAATTCAAGATGGCGGCCGAAATGACCACAGAACACAAATAATCTTGAATCTTCAAAACTATATGCGATAAAACCATAAATGATATGCCTACACCTATGTTTCCTGATACAAGGAAAGGAAAAGAGCAT
>LQNS02001578.1:621203-631728 GCA_001587735.2 Parhyale hawaiensis | reverse complement strand
TAAGAAATCATCGGGACTCACAGACAATGAGAGGCACTGAGGCCACGGTGCCGCTGATGTCCCGTGTGGCGTACATGCGCTTGTCTGCTGGTGTGATGTTGGCGGTCTGCCCCGTGATGGCGCAGCCTGGGGTCTCCAAGGCGTCCAGCAGCTGCTCCTGCGTCAGCGACACGTTCATGCCTGCAAAAGTTTACAAGTTTATCGGAACATCAGGAATGGGATAGCGGGGGTAAAAAGTAAAGGAAATAATTTTAATTTGTAAACTTCTACGAATAACGCTATAATCCGTTAAACTGAAGAGGTTACCGTACTCCTCAAGTTGACGAGCTAATTTTCTTTTCCCAACTAGTTCAAAGTTTCTCTGCACCCGCAGTCGTGTTGCGTACGTGACTGCCGGAAAATGTTTTCCCTCTAAAGCATGCAGGCGCTAGCTAATAAGACATGCATGAATACTGTACCTTGCCGGAGTGAAAGGTTCGCAATGTAACGAGAGCAGCAGAAACTTTGATATCTACAGTATATATTGCAGAACGACAAACAAGGTTTGGCCTGGAGAGAATTATTTTTGTCAATCGGAACAGCTCATCATTTGATCTGAAAAAAAAACTATTATTATTACCGGTAATATTTATTTTTAATTACTTTTTAAATGGGGCTTCCTTTTCTACAACAAACTCGATTTCACTGAGAAAGAAAGAAGGGTCCTGTAGAATGTTTACAGAAACGGGGCACCGAAGCATGAGGGTGCTACCAACAGGATCAAGGCATATGGAAACTACAATAGATAAGGCTAGGGTAACCTACAGTACAGGGTCTTCCTGGAGTCACTGCTCACTATAACATAGAATCAGTGAACCTAGCTTAGCTAACTCAATGGCCTAGGCTATGCCCCCCAAGGGGCAGAAGCGGTCGAGCGGTTCTGAATAATTCTAGGAAGTGTATTCCCATTATTCGTGGAACTGACCTTCGAAAATGATGACAAAGAATTTGCATTGGCACCTCATAAGTATTCAGTTTTGTTGCGTCATTCTAAGGTGACCTAGGAGGAAGCACTGCACGCGCCTACTGTAGTTACCTTCGCCAAGGTTATGTTTTCGTCGTGTTTGTCTGTCTGGCTGTCTGTCACCAATATAACTCAAAAGTTCTGGACCGATTTGAACAAAATTTACGGGTATTGTTAGGTAAGTTAGAAGGAGCAGATGATTAACTTTTGGTGAAGATATGTCCATCTGTTTGTTTGTTTGCCTCATTTTTCTTAATGCCATAACTCAAAAAGTTATAGATGGATTTTGATAAAATTAACATGAGTTGTTAGGTATATAACAAAAGTAAATGACCCAATTTTGGTAATAATCTATTTGTTCGTTCGTTTATCACTTTTTTTAATTTTGTGCTTGTTAGCTCCATAACATAATAAATAATGAATGGATCTTTATTAAATTTATAGGGGATGTTAGTAACGTTGAAAGACATAAATGATTAAATTTTGGAGCAGATCGGTTAGTTCGTTGGTATGTTTGACTCATGTTTGTCATAACGTTTGTTAGCAGTATAACTCAAATAGTTATGAACGGATCGTCAAGAAAATCACACAAGCTGTTATTACTGTCAAAACGCACCAATGATTAGATTTTGGAGTTTATACAAATAAATTATGTTTTCAGAGCCAATTTGAATTTTTTGTTACCGTTGCCTCGCTTGGCGGAGGTATGGGCTCTCAGAGTGCTCTAGTTATAAATTGTTCTTTTCGAGATTCCAATCTGTCAAGAATCAGTTTTATTTCAGAGCAGTGCTAATTACAGTAAAAAATAAAAAATTCACGCTATCACTGTGAGAGCGCTTACCTTAGGCATTTCTAGCGACAAATTCAATTAGGTCCTGACGCTAGGATTTCCTTTAACATAACAAAAATTTCGCTAAATGTGCTTCTTGACAGTAATAATGGTTTCTGTAATTTTCTTGAAAATCCGTTCGTAACTTTTCGAGTAATGTTCTGAAAGACAAACTTTAGCGAAACGCACAAACGGACGAACCGATCATCAACAAAAGTTAGTAATTTATGTCTTTAAACATTTCTAACTATTCCTAGCGAATTTCATACAGATCTGTTCTCAACTTTTTGAGTTATCTTGGTGACAGATAAGCGGTCAGACAGGCTGAGAGACTGACAAACTCGACAAAAGCATAGCCTCCTGGGCAGAGGTAATTATCGCCTGTTACGAGTATTACATAATTAGAGCAAAAAAACTATGATGCTACTCGTATGGCTATAGCTCATGTCTTACTCGTAGCTGTGATATGTCAGAGACGGATTTGCATCGGCCTTCTAACGGAGTATGCCGAAGTGAGTTTTTGTGAAAGGAGAGTTAAGAGAGAGGGACAGAGGGAAAAAGTTCTACGGGAAGAAACGAAAATTGGCAGGGCTTATAATAATTATTGTGGGAGACCTCACATAACGTAAGGAACAGCACTACGTATTCAACAGTATGGAGCATCGTATGAAAGCCAAACCTCTGGGAAGTACGGATAAATAAACAAGTATCGAGGAGTCATATATGAGGGTAGATGTTGCACGATCCTTCAGCTAGCAGGTATGTAGTTCCTGCCAGAAAGGTTCTAATGGAAGGAAAAAGCCTCATCTTTCTCCGGGCGAGAGCGTAAATGGCTTAAACAGACGGCGGGAGCGTGCGTTTGGACCTCCTAAACAGGCTGAGCTGCTCTCAGCGGGCTGTCGTGAGCACAGGCTAAGGAATACACAGATAGGCAGTTCTTGAATATTTATAAAAAGAATGATCTTGAATATTAATGTCACGGTGCTCAATTTGTTATTTTTCATCATCAGTTGGTATACAGGATGCAGGTTACATCTCCCTAGCTCCAGCCGCTAGAAATTGCGTCGACTGTTAATGGCAGAAAAATCTGAACCAAGGACTCCTTTCTATACCAGTTCTGTGAGGCAATGCCGCTCTCCGGTTGGGTACGCCACTCAACTAGTTTAAGGGAAATGTTTACTTGAAACGCTTCGGTATGGTAAATAGGGAGGTTTCACTCCTCCCATTACAACTTCCTCGCGTCCTATACCTGTGAGTAAAGCTACTACTGGAGTGCGCTCTCAGACCGCGTGGCTGGCAGAGGCTGCCTGCTTTGTGGGCTGGGGGTCCCACACCCCCACTTTCAGCGACGTACCTGTAACATCTTCTACTCTTAAAACCTTTAACAACAGCAGTGAACCTGACTGAGTGACAGGCTGACAGCCAGTTCGACGGACCACCACATCAATACAAGCATTTGCTAGCTAAATCTCTTAGCAAATTTTGACACCGGAAAAAAATTTAACGTTCACGACGGGACGGAAACTTAAGGAGGTTGGTACTCAAGATACCTTGGACTATTTTAATCGCTTTCTCTTGAGAACTGAAATTCGAAAATTTAGTATGCATGGACGGTATGTGCAGCAACCAATAGTTTGAGAAAAGCATGCGCTTTGTGCCTTACACCTCCTTCCCCTCCCGCTACAAAAGCCAGAAAGGCAGACAGGAAAGGCTCACATCACAGGGTCCGGTAGGAAAACTAGGAATTAGTGAAAGCGCGCACTCCAGTAGAATCTTTACTCCAAGGTTCCTACTAAATGAAAAAGTCGCAGTGTGTCACTGATACGAAAGATATGCCAAGTTTTCGTTCACCGTAAAAGCTGAACCAAAGAAAAAAAAAAAAAGGAAAAATAGAAGTGACATGCGAGATACCTCCCTATTGTAATGAAATCCCATTTTCCTCGCTTCATTGTAGAATATCCGAAAAGAATGTTCATCACCCGCGAACGAAGTCAGAGAGGCGAAAATGTTTTCGTTGAAGATTTAAGTACGTTTGTTTGCCTGTCCACCCAAGAAACAGAGGGACGAGGGGTTGAGCAATATTCACAATTCTTTGCCGGCAGTCACACAAGTTGGAAGAGCAAGGGGTTATTGAGAAAACTGATATCAGAGAATGGGCAACCCATGTAAGTATGTGCATACCTTTCGTCTACTGCCGCCTATCTAATCTAATCTAATAGTGTAAGAGTGTGCCGCGATTTCCGCCTAATTGTTAATAAGGTGATAAGAGTGTACACGCACCCGTTTCCGACGCCTCGATATCTTTTTTTTCCATCTTCAAGCGCAGGTGAAAATTCAACAAACTAGACTAGAAATATCATTGCATCGAGCATATTGGTAAAATTTTCTCAAGTTGCACAAAGAGGGCCAAGGCAGCTCTCCGTAGCCCGTGGTCTCCATCCACTGCTCCGTGGGAAAGGGTTCATATTGATATGGCAGAGAAAGCGGGAACTAATTGCTTTATGATTGTTGATGTCTTTTCTAAAAGGATTGCGGTATTCAATATGATGAAAACGACTCCATCAGCTACTGCTGACAGACTGCGTAGATTATTTTTTCCATTTGGCCTGCCACGTGTACCGGTCAGTGATAACGATCAGCAGCTTGTGCACAGAGAATTTAGTAAGTTTTTAGCTTTGAATGGAGTCAGACATGTCGAATGTGGGACGTGCTATGCAAATAGTAATGGCCAGGTTGAACGACTAGTAGAAACGTTCAAATCTTATTTAAGAAATATACTTCATCACTGTTAGCCATGAACCCATGGAGATCTGTTTAGTATTGTGAATACAAAAGGTCTGAGACTGGAAGTACGAGGGGAGAGACCATTCAACCCTGAAATGGCCTTTCTTAAGTTTCGGACCCTGTACCAATCCCAATGGCACCATTCCAAAAAAATCAAACTTCAAGTGTAATTAGCATAATAATTATTGAGTACATCAATGAAGCCAACACTAAATGTTCATCTTAGGGGCAAGATTTAAAATCGACCGTTCTTAAGTTTCAGCGCCTGTACCCATTCCATTTCACATGAACCTAATGAACGCACCTTAATTAGCATAATTTGAATACATCAACAAAACTTACGCTAAGATATTCATTCAAGTGCCCCGAGTACAGATTATATTTCATTCTCAAGTTTCAATTCCTGTACCAAGCCCAGTGCAGAACAGGTCAAATGTCAACGTAAGCACCATCTATGATTTGAGGGGATCGACCTGATTCAGTAACAACTTTTCTATTATTGATCTGAAATTTTGCATGCGTATAGAACCCGAGCAAAGAAAATGAAATTGTTCGTGATAAATTTCCAATTTGGAGCATGGAAAACGTGATATTTCATAGAAAACGAAAATTTTAGGATAAATATTGTTATATACATATTCCGTCACGTTTTCAAGTAGACAGCCGAGGCAGGGCTCATTTGATATAGAAAACTGGGCTCTACACGCTAACCGACGTTTCATTTTGAAGAAAAAATAGTTATTTTTTCTGATTCAGCTATGCATTTCTTCCAATTTACCATAGTTTTCACTGGCCGTGTTACACTGGTTTTTGCTAATAATTCTTAAACGAATTCTCGGATCACTATGGTATTTTTTTTCAAAATAAAGCAAATTACAACCTTACCTAATTTATGACCGCCATAGTATATTGCTATATGTGTTTACAGAGGAGATTACTAGTGTATATTAAGCCTGTATTAAGCTGAAGTCAGGCAGTCGCTTCTATGCTTTCGGACGATGCCCATCATGGGGCGTTTTGCAATCAAGCCTTCAGTGTCACTTGTGTTACACTGGCCTCCAATGTGAAACAGGTTAGGTAACACCGGGTGATACCGACGACAACCTTCCTAAATTTTAGGGTTACGAGCTGGGTAACACTGCCTATGTTTACAACCATTGATTTTGATACTTTGCAATTGGTATTCAAAAATGTATGACTGCCATAAGAGTTCCTGCATTTGAAGCACTTTTGAGTAGTTTTTCAATTTTTCATTATAAAATGCAGCCATAATAAGGCTTCCACCAGAAATAGTTAGGTACGAGTTTTCTGCAAATTCCGCAACACTTCTTGGGGCGCTGAGATCGCACGTCACATTCACCGCTACACAAAGTGACACCGGTTAACTCTGTGAGAGTACGTAACACCGGCGTTTGATTGCAGCACAAGTTGGGTGTCGTCAAAACGTGGAAAAGCGACTTGCTGGCTTCAGCTTTATATAAGCATAATATACACGAGTAAACTCCTCTGTAAACACATGTAGCAATATGGGCCATAAATTAAGTATGATGGGTATAATAGGCTTTGTGTTGAAATATCAAAGTGATCCGACAATTCGTTTAAGAACTATTAGCGAAAAATAGTGTAACACGGTCAGTGAAAACTATATTAGACATTTGAGGAAGCTTTTTGTAAGCCTGTAGAGCAACTTTTCCTTTTTCAAATGAGCTCAAGCTCGTTCCTCTACCTAAAAAAAATAATAATACTAAAATAAAAATGACGACTCCCGTTCCCGCAAAACATAGGTTTTCAGGGGAGCCTGGAGAAGTTCAGATTTCTGCCACAGTCTCCCTCGCTACCTCTCCCACTTCCCCCCCACATATATATAGGTGCATTGTAAGTGAATAAAAATGACATTGATTTTTTATTTATGGTTATTCTGAAGCAGGTTGATCCCATTAATGGTTTAATTTGTATGGATGGGTACACGAATGAAACCAAGGATAGAATGTTTATCTTTGGGTTAAGAACCTGGAGGAAAGATAGTACATATCTTTACTTCAAGGTTAAGATGCAAAATCAACGGTTCTTAAGGGGAGCGTTCGGCCGAAAATGAAAAGTTTATTATTTTGGGAACGATTTCAATTAAATTTGGTAGGTAAAGATATGTAAAAAAGGAAGAAAAATTGTTTTGACTCGTGTACTTTCTTCATTTTCCCATAAAAAACGAGTTATTTAAAGAAAACTGGGAAAAAAGGGGCCTGGGGAAAACGCATCTCCTCCAGCAATTTTTGAACTACAGAGATGATTTTGCTATCAAAAGAAGTGTAATTTAATTGTCTACCAGAGAAACTACTGGAGGTTTTGACTTTCAAAATAGTTTATGAGAATTAAAAAATAAAATTTTATTTTTCTAAGTTTTTTTTTCTGAAATAGTGCGCTGTCACATATTTCCTAATTCAATAATCAAAGCCGACAAAAGTTTTCCTGATAGAAAATCAAATTACACTTCTTATGATACCAAAATCAACTCTGTAGCTCAAAAACTGTAAGAGGAGATTCATTTTGAAGTTAAAAAATAATTTCTCAGAGTGGCCGGTGGAGCTGTTCTCCCGTTTTTATTGCATTACTCATTTTCTCTGGGGAAAATGGAAAAAAAATACAGGAGTCTAACCCTTTTCTCGATAGAAAATGAGTTATTCAAAGAAAACAGGAAAATTGCTTCACCAGCCCTCCTGAAAAAATCGTTTTTTTCAACTTCACAACGCATCTCCACCTACAGTTTTTAAGCTATAGAGTTGATTTTGGTATCAAAAGATGTGCAATTTAATTTTCTATCAGGGGAACTATCGTTGATTTTGAATTAGGATATAAGTGACAGCACACTTTTTTTATAAAAACTTGGGCAAAAAACATTCAGTTTTTTCAAATTCTCGACATATATTATAAAAATTGAAACCTACAACTCTTTCAATGGTAGACAAATAAATTACACTTCTTTTGATAGCAAAATCATCTCCTTAGCTCAAAAATTCCAGGAGGAGATGCGTTTTCTGCAGCCCCCTTTTAACACGTTTTCTTTCAGTAACTCGTTTTCCATGAGGAAAATAGAAAAAATTTCATGAGTCAAAATAATTTCTTTTTCACATATCTGTACCTACCAAGTTTAATTCAAATCGGTCAAAAAATAAGAAACTTTTCATTTTCGCCCGAACACTACCCATAAGAACTGTTCCTTTTATTTCTTAACCTTGGAGTAAAGATACGTACTATCTTTCCTCCAAGTTCTTAACCTCAAGATAAACATTCTAGTATTGATATCATTCGTGCACGCAACCATGCAAATTAAATCAAGGGGATCGAGCTGCTTCTGAATGACCATAAATGAAAAAACTTTCAATGTCAATTTTCTTTGCCCGAACTACATCTATATACAGTGCCTAGACATAAGTATTTGCACATAAGTATTTAAAAAATTAAGGGACTGCTTTAGAATAATTAATACAGGAAGTTTGTATAACACACACACATATCTATATATATATATATATATATATATATATATATATATATATATATATATATATATATATATATATATATATATATATATATATATATAAAATAGAATATTTAAACAGAACAGTCAAATGTGCACTTATAACAAGAAAATCTAACACAAGCAAAAGTAATGAGGGGTAAAAGTATTTGACAAAAAAAAAAATTAGGACATTAGTACTTGGTGGCGGGACCTTTATTGGCAATAACAGCATGAAGGCGATTGTTATAGCTGGAAATTAACTTTTCACATTCGCTTGATGGTATTTTTTCCATTCTTCCATTCAGATAACCTTTAATTCAGTGAGGTTTTTGATACACCGTTTGTGGACGCCTGATTTAAAAAGACACCACAAACTTTCTATTGGATTAAGGTCCGGTGATTGGCTAGGTCATGGAAGAACGTTTATTTTCTTCTTTTAAAACCATTCTTTTGTTAAATTCGCAGTATGCTTGGGGTTGTTGTCTTGTTAGAAGGACCACCTGCGCCGTCCGTAGAATTTTTTGGCACTTGGAAGCATCTTCTTCTCTAATATCTCCTTGTACATGAAAGTATTCATCTTACCATCAATGATATGAAGATCCCAACACCATTGGCAGTGAAGCAACCCCACCTCATGATGCTGTCCCCTCCATGCTTCACGGTGGAGGTGGTGTTCTTGGGGTCATAGGCACTTATACAGTACCACGTTTCCTCCTTACATGCTGAGCCTCGTTTCGGCCAAAAAGTTCTATTTTAGTTTCGGCAGACTATATAACCCCTTCCCAAAACTCATCTCTTTTGTCCAGGTGGTCTTTGGCAAATGTTAAGTGGCTCTTGACATGTTTTGCTGTAAGAAGAGGAGTTTTGCGAGGAGTGTAGGAATGAATGCCAGTACGGTTCAATACCCTAACAATAGTTTTTTTGCTGACATGCAGTCCCCGAGACGCCAGTTCACTCTGAAGATCAGCACGAGCTGTCATTGGGTTATTAGTCACACTACGTAGCATGTAGAGCCTAGGACAACCCATGATCTTAATCGGAGCTCCAGCTCTTGGCAGGTTGGAGACCGCCCCAGTCACTTGATGCTTGCGGACTTTTGCTCCAACCGTTGAAAAATGAACATTGACACGTTTTGCTATTACTCTGCAAGTTAATCTCTCACTACGCAGTTGATTTATCCGTTTACGAGTAGATTCAGGGATTTCTTTAACTTTGGGCATTGTATTGCGAGTGTGTGCGACTTCAACGACGTCTAGAGAGGTAATGATTGCGCCGGCTGTGGTTTGTTTACATTGCATTTCTTTCGAGACGTTTTGTTAACGTTCTAGAATAATTTCCAAACTAATTTATTCAAATTATACTATTAAATATTAAATACTCAACATCATATTTATTTTGGTCAAATACTTTTCTTTTCCTTTTGTTAAATTTTCTTGTTATTTGTGCACATTTGACTGTTCGCTTTATATATTCTATTATATATATATTTATATGTTATATAAACTTCCGGTATTAATTATCCTAAAGCAGACCCTGAATTTTTAAAAATGCATAAAAAATAGAGTTTTGCAAATACTTGTTTCTAGGCACTGTATGTGTGGAGTACGCGGTAAAATATTAGAATAGCGTATTGCTTGGAACTCTCACAGTGGGAGGGGGGGGCAGGGAGAGGTAGGAGACTGTGACAGAAATCTGTACATTTTTCAGGCTCCCCTGAAACTTATGTTTTTGGGTGCTTGACTAACTACCCCACATCATTTTTTCCATTTTTTTAGGCTGAGAGACGAAACGGCTGAAAAAGGAAGAGTTGCTCTACAAGCAAAAAAAGAAGCCTTTTCTAATTATCTAAATTGGAAAAATGCATAGCGGAATCAGAAAAAAATAACCAGTTAAAAAATCGAGTATTACTTCAAAGCAAATCTTTCAATCTCAGATATGCTTTTATTAGCGTGTAGAGCACAATTTTCTCTATCAATCGAGTCCTGTCTCGGCTGTCAACGTGAAACGTGACGGAGTAGTATATATCAGTCAAATTTATCCTACGATTTTCGTTTTCTATGATATATCACGTTTTTTATGCCCCAAATAGAAAATTTGTCATGAACAATTTCATTTTCTTTGCTCATGTTCTATACGCATGCGAAATTCCAAATCTCTCAGATCATTAATAAAAAGTCATTACTGAATAACATCGATCCCCTTAAATAATAGGTGGTGCTTACGCTGACATGTAACCCATTTTAGATTAGATTAGATAGGCGGCAGTAGACGAACCAAAAGGCCCATTCCCAAAGAGACACCGGGACTAACACCCCGGCTTCTTTGAGCTATTGTCATTATGTTAGTAGGATATAGAGGATTGGGGAAACGAGAGGAGAAAAAACGGAAG
>LQNS02001578.1:469207-488064 GCA_001587735.2 Parhyale hawaiensis | reverse complement strand
GGGGTGTAAGTCCCGGTGTCTTTTTTGGGAATGGGCCTTTTGGTTCGTCTACTGCCGCCTATCTAATCTAATCTAAAAAAGATGCGGTTAAATAATTAGGATTGTACCATTCCATTACTGAAGTATAAGGACAAAATAAAAAATCTCAGCTTTTTTCACAGTCAGTCCTTCCAGACAACTGTTTTTTTTTTCCTTTGCTAACGTTTTTGCCTTGCGTTTTATTACCTCTAATAATAATACATTTTGTTCTCCTTGATTTATTGTTATTAATAGCGGTTAATCTTTCTGCATGGCATTCAAGCTTCTCTTGCAACACATAATACTGTCTGAAAAAGCGTAATTTACCTGTAACTTAAATCTTAACGGTAAGTATCAGGAAGTAGTTTTCAACTTACTAGTTCCAGGGCTCTTTTTCTTCCATAAGTTTATCGTAAAGTAGACCATACAAAGGTGAAAAATACCTCCATCCCACGAATAAACTTTCTTGTTATGTCAATCGTGATTCGTTAAAACAAATTTCTTTTTCATTAGCTACTTTTTTGTTAATTCAAAATATAATCATCTGGGGTGAGCCCTTTACTGTTACTTTCGTAAATTGGAAGTGGTAAACAATAAAATTCTAAGGCCAATAATTCGTGTTAAACGAGCCAGAAATAACATACCATTGAAGAATCGTAGTGAAGTGTACCTCAAATTACAAATGTTGTAATTTCAAGATGGAGTCTAAATATTCGTTGCTTGCATTTTTTCGTTCACTTATACATGACTATCCTCGTATATTTCAACAACGTTACGGCTCACTCATACCACAACAAAATTATGAAACGAGACGCTCCATTCTCAACCTTCCAAACGTGCGTGTTGATGTAGAGAAACTGTCAACTATATTTCAAATGGTGTCTCTTGTTAATAGAATACCAACGACCTCATTAGATCCGACATCAAACAAAGCTTTAAAAAGCGGTATAAAGATTATGTCATCCATTCTTTTTATACAAGTCCATCATTACTCGTTACCCAAAATTTTAACTTATTTCTCTACGGGTTACGCAGATATATTGTTGTTTGTGTACTGTTGTTTGAAATGTCATCAAAAATTATATTGCATATTTGTAATTTACATCTGTGTGTAATAAGCCTATCATAAACCTAAACCAATCACTGAACCTTTGCTGTAGGTCGGACCAACGTTGTATATCAATTCTGACCCACTATTTATTTTTTGAAAGTGGATCGATTGTTATTTTGCAGGATAGGGTCAACATTGTGGATCAACATGGAACCAACGAAACAGTTTAGTATTCTACCTACACGACAATGAAGCTCTCGTGAGTTAATGCCACTATTCATTTAGTATTGAGCATTATCCGTTACGTAAGTGAGGCAAGTAATTTTGATTTTAAAACAAATTTATGAAGATAACGTTATTGCATAATCATCTCTGTAATTTTTTTTTGGGCTGATACGTGAGTGACAATATATGAATAAGACGAGTTTTTGTCTCATCATAATTATCCTTTGATATACTATAGTCATGTCTGTTCATAACTAAGTCAACGCTTCGCTGTTTCTAAGTAAGAAATTACTAAATGTTGGATGGATGCTTGATATTATTATTGGCTAAAAACTGCTGTCCAATATTACTTTCTTCGGTGTATTTTTCCTCGCAACAGAAATTTGACCACTTTCCTGATACTGCTGGGTAGTAAAATAATGATCAAATTATACTGAGAGCATGATTCGTTGCACATTTTCATAAAGCATTTTTCATTGGTGAACTAATGTTGGTCCAACATCTCGCTACAATGGATATGTACCGATATCTTGATGCGTATTAGTAACACACAGACCCAGTATTGATGGATAAGAGTCCAGCATTGACCCAACCCTCCTACATTGGGCTGTCCTAGATCCCCTGGTATGGAGCAACGCGAGATACAGTTCCAACAGAGATTCAAGTTAATATTTGACTAATCATACAATGTGACTTCAAATGAATTTTACATTCAGTAAAACTCCTGAAAAACGAAATCTTAATGACCTAAAAAAGTCACAATGTACGATATCCATGAAGTGCAAAATTGTCTGTATACTGAAGTCATGTTACCGTCATCTACTAACTCTAGTCTAGATAATACATCACTGATTGCTCACTGATATAAAATAATTGCTAATTCAGTATGCGTATGCAAACGAACTCTCTTATTTAGTGCCGTATTAACAGGTTCTTGATCGTTTAGCTACGTTGAGCGAGAAAATCACAAACAAATGATGAAAAGCCAGCGAAAGGAAAATGAAGGCTTTTCGTTACGAAACTCGTGCTTTTGCCAGAGAATTCTTATAGGCTTACTCTATGGTTACAGTAATTAGATGTGTGTACATACTGAACAGTAATTGCAAAAATAGTACGAAAATAAGAACTTTTCGATAGACTAATATTTCTGTAAACGGTTTCAGAGGAAGAAACAACGATTTGATTTTGAAAAGCAAAAGCAGATGCTAGTTAAAAGATTAGATTTACAACGAGTGAAATGGTTAACTGAACTAGCGAGTTCTTTTAGGAGTAAATGCAAAGATAAGGGCACCGGAAACTATTATACATCCTTGATGAAGAAAAAAGAAGATATAACGCAATGATTGTTGGAGAATAAGTTTGACGCATGATCTCGCTCTGAAGAGAGTGCGCGGCCAAAATTACAACTTCGTAAAAAAGAACTGCTCACCTTGTCTGGTAGTCCACCCTCGTCATTACCGTACCCGTCAATGGGTTTTTTGTCCTTAGTGCTAGGCAAGACCTGGTTCACGGCATTGGGCTGCATGGTAGTGTTTTTCTTAATCCTTGCCCAGATGAAGTCCAGAATGTCGTACTTGTTTTGTCGCTTCTGAAGCTCCTGCTTAATTTCATTGAAAGCTTGCAAGATGATGGTCAACATGATGTTAATAAGAATCATGCTGTTCAAAACGGAGAAAACGAAGAACAAAATCGGCGATAGTTCATTTGCTTCTTTCATGGCTTGGAACTCAAATTTGCCAAGCATCATCGAGAAGCACATCTGGATCGAGCCTCCGATGTACGAGAACTCGGGTAGCTGCGTGAGGAACATGAAGTAGAACAGACAACAGAAGGCAAAGAAGATGACGCCGAAGGCGATGAAGAAATACGACAGCTCGTCCCAACATCTTTCAATAGTGAGCGCCAACACATCCATTCGCTTGTTGAACTGCAAAAGCTTGATTAGTTTCAGGATCGACACGAACATGATCATGCCCATGATGTACACGTAGATAGTGTCGACATAAACTGCAGAGTCCATTCTTACGTATGCATTTCCATAAGTACGGTTGAAGATATCTAGGGCTTCTTGGGTCAAATACGCCTTGTAGAAGTACAGGAAAACCTCTATGTACGAACACAGAAGTAAGGTCAGTTCTGTCAAGCTCCAGTAAGAAGAAAAGTAGGCACACTTTCGTTTTTTCATTTCCCATAGCTCTTTGATAGTAAAGAACACCGTTGCTGCCACGAAGAATATCTCGCACATTATCACAATTTTGTCACTTATGGAACCGGATAGGCTGAGGAGCTTCACGGGATCAAAACGATGTTTTACTACCAATCCTCCACCTTCAATGAATTCCACGCTGATTTCACAGGTGGAGAAGAGATTCACGTTAGCATTGTAGATGGAAAATGCAAGGCTGACTCTCCTAGTTCGACGGTCAATCCATTGCAACTCCTGGGCTCTTTGTAGCGTCGCTTTTACGTCATCGATGTGGCCTTTCAGGCGAATAGCGTAGCCACCGCCTCCGTAAGTTCCAAGTATTCCGACACCGCCGTAAGCCTGCAGCTGAGTGCTATTCCGGTAGTGGAACTCTTCCACATAGCACGAACCATTTCCAGTGTCTTTTGTTGTCCACTTAGCACAGTAGTCTTGGTCATCTTCCATAGTGACGCCTCTGCTACCGCTACAGTCATCTATTTCCTTGTCCATAGGAGGAGTAACTTCGCAGGCAAACCTGTAATTTCTTGTTTGAGTTAGGACGGCATAACCAATGATGCGGCTCGTCTGATCATTCAGGAAGCCCTTGAGTTGGAAAGGAGGCTTGCCATTGTACAGTCGCTGGCATCGAATTTCAGGAAGAATGCCATAGTAAAGCCATCGCCAGAAATCGTCCTTTGTTCTCATCTGAAACGAGATAAATGAATTACCCATTGAACATGCCAACGTTTAGGAAGGTTTCGTTTAAAACTACTGCTCTTTTTCCATAATAACGCAGACCTTGGCGTAATGCTGAATGCATGCAAAAAGAACAGTAAACTCTTGTTGCTTAGCTACCAAAAATTGGGCTATCAGAGGTTTCATAGCAGGAAGCAATGCGCTACTTCAAAACCGTCAATTTAGCAGAGGGATCATTTTTGACATAGAGTTCTCATTTTCTTGAATGATGGATTGAAACGTAGAAAAGCGATAAAATCGGTCAAAGCGATAAGCCACTATGTAAATAGAAAGTAAATAGAAAATTAAATAGAAAAGCGAAGAGGAATACAGTACGACAGATAAACTAATCAACGCAAGGGAACAGTAGAAACACCAGCAGAGGAAGAAAAACTCAGTAGGAGAGCGGGAAGCGAAAGAAACAGATCGAGCGTGAGGGAAAGACGCCCAAAGAGCCCAGCTGAGGCTTAGGCAACAAATGTATTCTTTTTGAGGAGCGATTTCCTATGACATCGAATGGGACGCAAAACAAAATTTTCACGTACTGCAGCCAATCTGGTTCAGGTTACCGGTCTGTGTTTCTCTTCACTTGTCTCATAAACAGAGATCTCGTAAAAATTATTCACGGCTATGTTGCTACGTATATTCAACTATCATGCATTAGTGAAGAGCTATTATCTTCTACTGCATATCGATATACCATGTGTTTATTAACAGTAACTAAATTGTGTCCGAGCGTAATGGATGCTTCTTTAGTTTACTGCCGGAAATGTTCGGCACTTAAGCATCTTATGTCTGATCTGACTCTACCTTCACTAATAACCTACTATACGCGCCAACAGCCCTCAGTTTTGCCTTACTGATTTATAGTCCAGACTCTAAGGGGTGTCTGTGTACATGTCTCTTTCATGGCTCCACCATGTATTTTCCTATTCCATATGATGAGGACATTGAAAAAAAGTTGGGTAGAACTTTCGGAACTGGTACATTTTTGAGGGGGGGGAAAAGGGAGGGCTAGGAAGTTATCAATTGTGAACTGATTGTTCTGACACTGCCTCAGCTGATGTATTTTTGAATAAGAAACGCATTTTGTTCCCACAACTTTTTTGATTAAGGCTTCAAGGCTTCTGTTGTTGAGATAACGGGGATTGAATATAAATATATTTATTAATTTGGAAATTTGAAACGAATAGAACTTGATGAATTTTCATGCTAGAATAAAAAACATTGACAGTTTTGGAATCCTTGAAACATTCCTAACAAAACTATAGAACTTGGTTCTCCATTATTGCCCTCATAATATTTTTTATCATAACTGGATACTTCATTCTCTATTTTATTGCGATCGCTAACTAAAATATAGGGAAAAAAACAATTAAGGAATTCGGTTTTGAACTGGGTTAAAAAATATTATGAGGGCAAAAATGGAGAAGCTAGCTCTATAGTTTTCTTGAAAATGTTTCAAGGATCTCAAAACTGTCATTGTTCTTATTTTAGCATGAAAACTCAATGAGTTCTATTCGTTTGAAATTTTCAAAATATAGATATATATTTATGCATAAGCCTCATTATCTCAAAAACGAAGGCCTAAATCAAAAAAGTTATTGGAATAAAATATGTTTCTTTTTTGAAAATACATATGCTAAGCAAGTTTCAGAACAATCAGTCCGTAATTGATAATTTCTACCCATACAAATGTACCAGGTGCGAAAGTTCTACCCAAGTTTTTTTCAATGTTCTCATGGTATGGAATAGGAAAGTACATGGTAGAGCCGTCAAAGAGACATATGTACACAGACACCCCCTAGAGCCTTGACTATAGCTCCAAGTTCTTTCACCGAGTTAGGTGAGTTGATTAGGTAGCTCATCGGATTCCATTACCACAGAAACGTGCTCATCAGATAGATAAATGCATTAGAACATACGAGTACTTCCCACGACACGGGAACTTCAGAGGCACGAACCTATTATATGCAACTTTTGTATGCGATGACAGCAATTTCTTTATGGTTGCAATTCCTATTTCTCCTAGCCTGCAGATTTTTTTAAAGCTTTACGGGCAGTCGTTCTAACCCATTGATTAAAGCCTGTAAAAGTACATGTCATTACCGTCATCGCAGCAATATTAAAATTAAATTACTTAGTGGGGCGGCATGACACATTTTTCGCACTCCCGGTCGTTAAGCAATTAAAAAGTTTAGAGGAGCGAAGACTGTTTTGGCAAAAGACGGCCAATGGCAGCAAAGTTAGCTAAACATAACTGCAGGGCAGATAACATGTACATGTTAGAGTGCTGCGTTGGGCTAAGACGATAACTGCCGATAAAAAATCTGTTCACAGAAATCTAACGCCTCATCATAAGTAATTACTTTTGTGACGAAGAAGACAGACATTGTCTGAACAACTATAATCACTAAAGGAAACATCCGATAATGTGGAATGGTGAGGATATAAGTGAAGTTTATTATCGGTAACTTACATTATTCACATCCACGGTAAGGCTACCAGTCTTCAGGAGAGTACGAGACAGGTGCTGTTTCATCATTGACCCATTGTAGTCCGTTCTGTCGTTTACGATGATGAGCAGCACAATCAAGAAGACGCAGTACATCATGATGCCTCTGAGTACAAATTTCATTTCACGTTCTTTACGAAGCTTGTTTCTTATAGTAGCAACTTTTTCCTCGTCAATGTCAACTCCTTGGACTTTATCAACTTTTCGTACATTATGGGGGTCCATCATTTCCATGTGCAGCCAGCTTTCGTCTGATTTCAAGTGGGGCAATTCTTCGTCGCAGTCGATGTCTTCTGTAACCATGGGAGCCTTAAAAGCTGTACTGGAGCACACGGCGCTAAAAACTACTTTCAACCATTGCGTAACAACCAGTGAGATGAGGAAACTGGCAAAGAACGAAGAAAACCACTTGATTGTCTTTATGTTGCCCCACATAATACCGTAAGCCCACACAAAGAATACTGACGTAAGAATTGCTGCGAGGCAGATAATCCACGCGAGGACCCGGAACCACCAAGGAAGACATTTTGCAACTGGAGTGTCTTTTGTTTGAGTACCAGATTTGTTTTCATCAATTTCCACCTGACTCTTTTCTTCAGCAACAGTTTCATCATATCCTTCAGCTTCCAGCTGCTCAGATTTTTGCATTTCGATAGCATCCAGAGCTCGGCAGCGTTTCAAGTTCTTTGGACGAGCACGCTTAAAGATCATGACCAAGAGCAAAGTAATTGGATAAACAACCAGAAGAATAACAAGTCCCGTCAAGAAAAGATTGCCAGTGACAGGTATGGGTCCAATATACACATATGAGTCAACCCCGCTCTCTTCGCTCGATTCGTACCAGAGAGCGTTCGCCAGCATCGACAAGTATAAGAACACAGCGCACACAGTGACCCGCTCCTTCCTGGAGAATCTAGATCCAATGGGTCTGAGGAACATCGACATCCACATGTGGTCCTGATTAGCGCCTCGGTTCGTCCTGTTGTACATCTCTTGGGAGAAACTGGCGCTTTCAGTGTCATTTTCGGCGCAAGCGAATGTTTTGTCGATGAGTCCATCATCTCGGCTAAATGAAAGCCAGCAGTTTGCTTCANNTCATGGAAGACTCTCAGGTAATTCAGGTGACCTAAAGGATGAGACGTGGTCATCACGAAGGAGTTGCGATCATACCGACGGTAGAGGTTGGGAGTGGGATCAGGGAGACGACGTACCTCTGTCTCGCCATAGTCGCCTGAAACGATGATACTGATGTGAGATTCGCAAGGAGCTTCGCTGTCAGGTCCGGTAAAGCAGGTAATTTCGTAGATGTACTTATCTTCAGGCTTGTTGTCCGGCAAGGGGATGACGCCTCGTCTTTCTTCGTCCTTCTTGTCTTTGTAATGCGACCACATCAGCATTATAATATAAACTACCACAAGCAGAATGAGCACTACATAAAGAGTAGAGTTGTCAATGAAGCCCATGTTGGCAATTAAGAAGTCAAAATCAACTTCATTGGGGGTTGGTAAGAAGCCTGTTCCAAAGCCAGTTAGGTGAGGAGTGGCGCACGTTGACAAGAAGTAACTCGATTTTACAACTGATAAATCTGCTCCTGACCACAAGTTCGAAGTTTCATTGAAGAAATAACAAGCTGAAACAAATATACGGAACTGATAATCTGCATCAAAATTTTCGTCTAGATCATCTCTGGTAAAGTTTGCGATGGATGCTCCTTCTTTCAGAAGTCCGACTCCTGCCACAAATTTGCCGGTTTTGTTTTTGTTCGTATCGGAGTTCACGAAAAGCACTCGGGAGTCATTCACCAGTGGAAGGGCACTTACATTGTAGGAACTGAGGAAATTAGAGGGGGTCGGGTACCTTTTATAGCCGATGATTAGGATCATTCGGGGATCATCTACGGTCGGTGTAATTTCGAAGGTATAGGCTGACATTGGCATGGAGATGTTGAAGTAATGGTACACAAGCGGGATGTTGGCGTTTATATTGGCTGTTGCATTTGCCTGGCGTGGCGCGGGTAATTCTTCCGGCAGTCTGGGTATTTCAAACAAAATGGGATCAGTTTGTCCAGCAACTCCCACAATTTTTTTTTCAAGAGAAACCTCTGCTTGCATTATCCTGGAGTTATAGGATAAATGGCGACTTGTAGAGCTGTAGTAATGTGTAATGCACGGCCACACTATCATCGTTATGCCAATTTCTGTGCGACAAATCGAGAAGGGATTAAACTGCTTAGATGGGCAGAAGCGTTTCGGGAAAATTGTTTTGGCTCGCTGCTCTTCTGGTGATTTGATGGTTAACCCATTGACAAGCGTTTCTTCTCCAATTTTTGTGATCAGTATAGATGCACCAGAATCTGTTTTAGTAGACACAGTCTCCCCTTTGACTAATTTCTCTTGGATGTCAGCGCTCATATCTTGAATTATGCTGAGCATTTCTTTCACCTGCTGCTCAAATTTCCTACCGGATGTTTGCAAGATAGCATTTGTGCCAATTTCTTTTTCACCAGTTGGTACAACCATATCGAGGTCATCCCCAATGTCAGTATCGTAATCCCATTTGTCAACATAAACCAAGTCGAGAGGTGGAGCTTTATCACCATTTTTCATCACTACGTTACTACTTGATATCAGAGCAGTAACTGTACCTAACGCTCCCCTAAGAACAGGTTCCAGCTGATCCGGAGACGATGCGTTTAGCGTCCTTGCATCGTCCCTTACTGACTGAAGGATAGATACTACAGTATCTCTGCTCGTAAGATCTATCGCATATGCAGCCTCCTCAGACTGCAATAGAGCAGACACTGTGGTTTCTAGGACTTCGGTTTTGATAGCGAGTTCGGGTATGGACGTTGCCGGACCAGTATTTTTGAGTGCTTCCAATTGCTGTGCAGTCATATTCGCCATCTGCAAGAGTAATGCATCGAGGTCTTCCTCAGTCATGTTCGCAATATCCCCAGCTTTCAAGGATAACCAGTCTGCGTTCACAACAACTGAAGCGTGAGCTTTCATCAACATTGCCAGACCTGATTTATCCCCAGACTCCGAATAAAACTTCAGTAACGCTTCGAGGTCGAAGTTCTCGTACTGCGTTCTGTTTATCATGTCGGCTGTTGCGACTCCTACACCAGCAGGAGTGCACGATTCCAAAACGTCGCAGATGTCAATAAATACATCATGAACTCCTACAGGAAGTATCGCAGCTAGTACATTTCTTCTCGTTGCTGCAAGAGTAGATTTAACTCTGGTTCCATCTGGTTTTTCATCGTAATAGTAGTAAATGTAACTACCAATGCCAATGTTTTCTGGGTCTCTCCAGTTTTTGCAAGTGATGTCGTAGCGAGAAATCATTGCATACGTTTCATTCAGCGCCATGTCGCAGGTCCCATCCACCGGTGGTTTGTTCAGTTGGACAGTGATCTCTGAAAACCTGGGAGCAAAAAACGTGCTTGTTAAAATTTTAGTTTTATGTACGTACTATGACGTCGGAATACAGGTTTTCAGCGATTACATATTAAAAAAAGATATAAACACAAGTTATCGATAGCAGAATAGGCATCAAAGTAATATACAGTTATTATCCAACCATATCGTCTTTACGATCAAAAAATAGAAACTTACCCAACGCTCCCTTCGGAATTAGCGATGGACAGCCGGATTTTGTACTTTTCCACTGTCGGGTTGAGCTTGAACATCATTGTAGAGATGGCAAGCGATGATGAGTCCAGACTTGTGATGTAACCTGGAAATCATGGGTAAAATTGTACCGCAAAAAACTTTAAAAACTAGAAAAGATTTAGGCTAACAGTAAATCCTACTCTTAGTAACAACATAATAGCTACGACTGGATTATTAATTTAGAGTAGTCTAAACGATCCAGTCAGAGTTTCCGCCATGCCCACAGCTCGTTTGCAGCTTATGTACCCGAGTGGTCTACTGTGGTTTGGTTGAGTTGAGACACTTAAAATATCCGAACAATATTTCCTGCAGAAACACCGCTGCTTACTGTAATATTAATTCTTAGTGATTTTTTCTATATACTAGTCATAAGTTTCACATGTTAGCGTTATTCGTAAATACAACAAATATTGCAATGTATTACGTTCCTATTCGGGAAATTACGTAGAGCATAAACCGCCACACGGCTAAGGCCCCGTGCCCTCGTAACAACTGTCGTTGCCACCAGCAGCCTAGTAGCAACCCAACTAATCCTCGGCTGATGCTGCGTCACGGCTTCAGCTTATGTCAGCGTAAGCCCGCAAGTAGCTGCAAGGCATTGTGCGCACAAGGGAGCTGCCGGAAATCCACAGGCACACCCTGGGGCGGTCGCCTATAAATGCAAGAAGCAACAGGGCCCACCAGCCCAGTGTCTGCCTCTAGTTACCTGAGCAAACTGTGCTACTTAACCACTTACCTAGGAGGAGTAAACCTGCTCACAGACTACGATATTCACAGTGCATTCCCTGTTACTCTCTCTGAGTCTCATTAACCCTGATTCCATGTACAACGTACGTCCATTTTTTTTTTCGGCCCAGAATCCTAAGCAGCATATTAATCTACTATCTACAGTGTGTGTACTGGCAGATCCGCCATTATATAAGGGTGCGCCTGTGGATTTCCGGCAGCTCCCTGGTGCGCACAATGCCTTGCAGTTACTTGCGCACTTACGCTGGCACAAGCTTGCGGAGAATTTAAATGTATAAAAACTGTCGAATATCTCAGTCGCCACTGCAATTCTTATCCCATGGCAAGTGACAATGGTGAACGTCCAACGATCGCTTCTCATTATGAGCTGTTTAAGTACACAAAGATTGACATTTTTAGAATTCGTGCACGACTTTCATAGACGTCATGCTAAATTCACGGTCACGACTACGCAGTCGAATTAGTTGAGTTGCTTCTAGGCTGCTAGCGGCAACGAAAGTTGTTACGTGGGCACCAGGCTTTACGCCCACCCCTTGATTTGATATCGCTGCCCTGTTCTGCTCGTTCCACGCTGGCGATAACATCTCGGAGATGTAAGTCGCGCACGCCATGTCCGGACAGTATACGAGAAGTGGTTGTGTTGGGCTAAGATAACTTATTACATATTATTTTTTGTACAATATTCCAAAGTTCTTATAAATACACAATCTTAGTCCTACGTCTCATTGCGAATTTTAGTGCCACTCTCAGTGAACATAGTGATGAAAGGGTGGAGGTAAAATCAACAATTAACCGCACCCTCCACTGTGAAACCCACACGTACTGCTTCGTGCGGTGTTGCAGATATACTATGCCAATTGGCCCCATAGAAGCAATTACGGCTGTAGTCGACCACAGGTCAATCAGAACATTGGCGCCAGTGACGGAGGGCTCAACGACGCGGTAAGTGCCCCCACGGTAGCTGTGCAACCTAACGTATTGGCGTGGGGAAAGCAATCGGGCACACATACTCTCTATAGCGCTAGTAAACTCTCGCTACCGAGATGATCGTCTCTTTGTTCCCTCCGTCTTTGTATCACTGTATTCCATCGCTGCTCTTCATTTTGCCCGAGACTGGTAGGGTAAATAAGTAATTCTTCACATTGCGGATAGTACTGTCATATGAATCAATACTTCAGTTTTAAAATAAGTCGGCTTCTCGTTGCAGTACTTCCTCGCCAACGCACTTCCTTTTTCTTGATCTCACTTTATAACGGATTGATAATTTATGCATAACTAACTTTATATCACCGAATTTTTGGGCCATCCATGTATTAAGAGAGTAGACAAGAGAGTTGAAAAAATGGAAAACGCTGATCAGGCGGCAGTGGCAGAATGTTAGAGTGATGGGCTCTGAATTAGCAGGAATGGGAGTTTAAGTTTGTCCGACGTGTGAATTCTTGCGACGCTCGGCTTGCTGAGTTAGAAATCCGGAGTTCAGACGCTGTTGGTAGGGCACTGAACCCAACCAGAAATTGAGATGTTGGAGGAGAGTCATGCCTCGGTGATGCCTTAGCTCGGATAGCCTGTGGTCAAAAGCAGCCGTATGCTGCTCTCGGTTAAGTGACCTTATGTCTGCAGTACGAACTAGTGCATGGATCTAGATTTCACAGTTATGGCGTGCAGTCGAGCTACCTTTTCGTTTACCTTCTACCCTTGTTATTTTAATCACCTGCGAGCGAAGCGTAGTAATACTGTTTTCGTTTACGGTTGTATGTTTGTTTGTCTGTACACCCAAAAAACAGGCAGAAAGAGTTGAGTCATCATCAAAATCTCTTCAAGCAGTCAGTTGGGTTGTCTGAGATGTGAAAAATGCCAAAACTTTAGAGTAAGCTGGCCATTAGAAATGAGGGCGTTGAAATTTTAACTCCTCGCCAACCCCCTTACCGCGGATGATGATCTTGCGCTACGAGGTGTTCTAGTACCTGAGTGAAATTGTCTCTAATAAAATCGAAAATTATTATAAGACTTTCGAAGGTATATTTAAGAGTATAAATGCCTATAAAAGTAGAGGAGGTGTTTATGAAGGTATGGGTATGAGTTTAAGTGAGCATGGGAAAGCAACGGGGAAGAAGGGATCAGAGAACATTTAAATAACCATGAAATGTGAGATATATATCAAATTCGTGGATTTTCTACAAAGATGGGGCTCTATAACGTAATTACCTGGGTTACTGATAACATATTTTCTGCAGCATAAAAGTAAAGTTGCAGTAAAGTGAAGCATATCGTGATAAACTGCATTTAATACATATCAAGGGGTACATTTTTGATAACAGACAGAAAAGTACTATATTGGTGTGGATGCAATCGGGATGATATGAATTAATAGCATAAGCGGCATTACATCTATATAAAACTCACGAATGACGCTGGTGCATAAAATATTTTCTTCCCTGCTTCTAGGAACAACGTTTGCTTTTAATTCACCATGGTAGCTGATTTCAGCTCTGTGACTGAAACTTACAGTAGCCTTCACGTCGAGTCTTTTAATTACTAATCAGTTATTTTTCTTCTAGGAATAGCATTATCCAAGCGGCACTAAAAGTTCTCATGGCTCATTTTGCAGGGGTAACACTCATGAAATGCATGAAATATCATACAACTTAAAATTAATTCTTCGAGGCTGACACCTGTAATCTTTCGATTTGGAATGTTGAAATAGTGTTCTGGATAGTGCAGTTGAAGGAATGCTGGATGCAAACTATTTGTTGACCAGTGTAACCATATCTGCCAGGAATGCTGAGCTAATCGTCAAACTTTAATTACAAATACATGCATATAACACTGAGCATTAGAGCTATAAATTTTGATTTTTTTCAAAAGTCCTGCATCATGATTAAATGAACCTTTTGGTATAAATGATGAAACAGAATTTCATTTTTAACCTCTTTGAAAAAGTTTACCAGAAACAATAACATATTCAATACACATTACAGCCAATGATATGGAATGCGAAACCGTGCTTAGTTATCACAAGGGCCATTACAAGTCAATTTGACAGAAATTGGATCTATGATACGTTGCACTGCCTTTATAATATAGCTACTGGAGTTGCAGCTGCTATCGTGGCTTTAACTTTTAAGCCAAAAGTTTCACTTTCAGTGCTATTTATATAAATAAACATTGCAGTCAGTATCATTGATCCATTTTCACTCAAACTGACTTGTAATGGCCCTTGTGACAAGTTAGTACGGTTTCACATTTCGTATCATTGGCTGTAAAGTATATTTAATATGTATTTTTGTTTCGGGGGGAGTTTTTAAGAGTGTACAAAATGGAGCTTTGTTTCTTCAATCAGCCCAAAAAACTCATCCAATGATGATGAGGCTTTGATTTGGGAAAAAGGTTGAGAAAGTTATAACTTTTTTTTTACTGGACAATAAGCTTAGCGGAAACATTAATTCAAATTAAGTTCCATCAACCGTAAGCAAAAGTACAAGTTAATAAAACAGGCCAAATGGGCAAATATTTCTGCAGTAATGAAGACGTTGCTGTGATTATTGCATAATGGTCTCGGTCACTAACCTGATCAGCCTCACCTTGCGCTCGTATTGTTACGTTTTGATGGTGAAAGTTAAATTTTTCCCATCCATACGACGGAAACCCATGCTCGGAAGTACACCCCACGCGCTTAAGCATTCATGTATGTATAGATAAGAAACAATAGAGCAAAAAATGACATTACAAACAGGGTAGATTTATTACCAGATAATAGTCGTGATATCACAGCTGCCCGTCTTATCATGCCACTGCGACACCTACAATATTTCTGTCCCTTTCTTCTGTACGCCACTCAGTTAACGTCAGCATTGATGTTTGATGAATTCAGTGCGCGCTTGTAATATGTACATTTAACGATTTAACACTTCCGTGACATGGTGAAATAGTGTCACCGAGAATGAAATTCTCAGCATTTCTTTATAAAATTTTCACTCATATCTTTCCAGAATGCTATTCAGTCCTTATTAAATGTTCATTTTATGTTTCTTGGTAACTACATATAACGTCACCATACCTTCCCGTTATCGCCCAGGTGCAGTTAATGCGCAAGTGCTTGAAATGATTCATTTTTAATAGCAAATTTCAAGTAACTAGAGCAGTCTGAGAGCGCATGCCTCCGCCAAGCAAGGTAACGGCAATTAAAGATTCAAATTGGTTCTGAAACTGTAGTTTCCTTCCTATAAACAGCAAAATCTAACCATTTGTGCCTTTTGACAGTAATAACAGCTTCTGTAATTTTGTCGAAGATCCTTTTATAACTTCTCGAGTTATTTATGTCCAAAATTACGAACAATTCCTGTAAATTTCGTAAAGATCCAATAATTTTTTTTGCACTATTTCGCCAACAAACATTAAGTCAAATACAGAGACAAACAAAAGAATGGGCAGATCGTCATCAAAATAAAATCCGTCATTTTCTCTTCGTGTTATACCCAACAACTCGTGAAAATTTCACAAAAATCTGTCCCCAACTTTTTGAGCTATGGTTTTAAGAACGAAGAAATAAGAGGCAGACACTCAGACAAATGGATGAACGGATCTTCACAAAAATTTAATCAACTGTTCCTCCCAACATTCCTAACAATCTCTGAAAATTTCGTCCAAATCGGTTCATAACTTTTGAGTTATCGTGGTGACAGAAAGACACACAAACAAACGCACCGACAAACAAACTAACTCGAAGAAAACATATCCTCCTTGGCAGAGGTAATTACAAATCAGTCACAGGTACAATATTCGATTTTCATACTTCTGTTCTCTTCAGTAAATTTTACTTTTAATAAAGCTAGCCATTATCTACTCTAATGCAATTTCAACAATTTTAGCTTGATTGCGAAAAAGTATTACCATGCAGCAAAATTAAGCATATTTTGCTATGCAGTGTGAAGCTGGCTTACGTGCACAGTTTTGGGTATTTGGGGCATATTTCAGTGATGAAAACCTTGATGATTGCGCAGACATTGGACGACAGGTTAGACACCTAAACGCTACAGGCAATCAGATATTACGGCAGTTTAATAGATGCTCCCTGAATATCAAGATCCAGCAGTTTATAACTTATTGCTATCCAATATATGGTAGCTCACTTTGAGCCAAATTCACTAAACAGGCCATCAGTAAGTTGCGTGTTGCGTACACTGACATATTCCGACGCTTGGTGGGTGTGCCCAGATACACAGGAGCTAGTAGTGTGTTTGCGTCGTATGGCGTAGAGTGTCTCGATATTCTTACTCGTAAATGCGCATATAGCCTGCAGATGAGAGTAGAAAAGTCTGATAACTTAATGCTCCAAGAGATATGCTCTAATGAAAGTTATCAGAGTTCGGCGCTCAAGCAGCGGTGGGTTAGGAAACTGTATGTAGGCAATGGCCTCCATGATCGGAATAACCTGTAGCTGATGCCCCATTACCAGTTGCTTCTCTAATCTTCCATTTCGTTGCACGCAGACTTGAGCTGATTCATCTCTGTTTCCTACTGTACTATTTCTTTTTCCGCTTGAGGTTTTGATTGCTCGAGGTGCGGTAGGACTATATGTGAGCCTGTTGGTATATTAGTGACTGAGCTCTGGTTGCTATTAGTATTAAAGTCATTGTTACAAGCCCCTTGGCCAGGTTAGTAATCATGAAACGATGTGCCTCCATCACACTTAAAGGGATAAGCTTGAGTCATTGGTAAATTCTCTGTACGATCGCAGCAAACTATTCTTACTCTCTTGTCTATTACCTGTGCTCTTGCGTGAGAACGAGCCGCTCAATGTCATTCATGTCTGCTGGTGTAGGCAGAGTGTATCCATTTGTTCTCATCGTGCTTGGCCACCAATATTTGTGACTGGGGCTAATGATTAGGTTGAACTTTGGCTACTTTGTTTGTACCTGTTAGCGTATTTTGTCAATCCATTGTGTTCTTACTACAAGTAATTTAGACATTTTTTCATTAGTAGTCTTACCTTTCCGCGCGATGAAACTACTAATAGTCTTTCCAGTGCGAAACGGTTTATTGCATAAGGGCGAATGGAACTATTCCTTCATTGTACAACGGAAGCGAGATAGGCTCTACTAATCTCTGCTTTACAGCATGACTAATGTTTCACTAGAGACCAGACGCCATTCGCTAGTCAACTAGTGAGCATCTGCCCGCCCGTCCTAGTGTCACGTCTCCATACACATCCGTCTGTAGAGATGGTCCCCAGCGGCCTATCAACAAATGGGAAAAGGCTGGAACCTCTGTTTTTTTTCTCTCTCTTTACTTCACTGACAAATCCAAATGTGCTTACAACTGCCTCTGTGCCCTGAGGGGAGAATGCACTATGCAGCGCATGCCTCGCCCTCAGCAGACCACGGTACTCACCGCCTTGACAAGGATCAGCTTCAGCAGAGATCACCACGCCCTCAGAAGGAGGAGTTTCCTCCGCTGTGCAGTTAGGGTTGTCTGTGATGAGCGGTGTCCCATCCCTGAAAAATAAGGTTCAGTGGCTCAACAATCTCGTATTTTCACCATTCTCCCCTAAAAAGTAATGATAACGATAGTAAGAATAATAAAAATAAATTCACTAAACATTTAAATACTACACGAGTAGAGGGTACTATTGTTAATCTGACAGTTATGTGCCACGCTTGAAGAACAGAACTATGAATAAAATGAACCCGATTGCCACTTTCCGCTGAACAGCGAGAATCGAATACTAGGCCCGATCGCAGAAGATAACAAAACGAAAAGCTCTGTATAGCTAGCTACTGAATGCACTTCCTGCTCTGCCAGTTTTAAAATTCAAGCAATGAAGAGTCAAGATGCAACTCTTGGTAATGTCACAGATCTCAACTTTTGTTTCCTTCCCCCATTAAGCTTTGATTGCTATGAGTTTGCGATGACCAAATGGAGCAGTTGGTCAACAGAGCAACGAGGCAAAATATTTTACAGAGAACGGTAGAACCATAGTTCACTTACTACAGAAGCTATGTCAGATCCGAGTTTTTGCGTTACGCCCTTGAAACCTTCAGAATTGTGACGTAACAATTGCATCACGTCATAATGGATTTCTCGTTGCAACATTGGCATGAGGCAATTGTGACGTCACAATTCTGGACATTTCAGGGGGTTTGTTGCAAACACTCAAATCAGACACAACTATCTTCTATAAATGAACTATGGGTAGAACTACTAAAATTAACGAAAACACGAACGTTTGAAATAACTATTTTCCACAGCTAGATTTCCCTTTTTGACGAAGCCTCCTGTTGCTGGCGAGCAACAGGAAAAGGAAATGTCGATTGAAACACTATGACGGCGTATCAATGATACCGAATTTCAGTTAAGCCTGATGCCTGGGTTGACTGTCTAGCGACCAAAAATCTACACGCCACCTACTATTCCTCATACCGTAGCACCCGCCAATTTTTACTGGTAAAATCTGTTATGCGTACAAAAATTTGCTGTCACACCCGAGAAACACAATAAAATGTTCGCTACACTTTATTTTCGCGCAAAAAATATAGCGTTACATATGTGTTCACGCTAAATAAAAGTTCGGCCACTCTGAAATACAGCAAATTATTTTGTCTCCAACAAAACTACGACCAATATAACTACCAGCAATTTTATTGGCAATAAATTTGCCTTAGCAAATTCTTAGACGTCGAAAAATCTTCCGTCAATTAAAATATACCC
>LQNS02001578.1:439144-453730 GCA_001587735.2 Parhyale hawaiensis | reverse complement strand
AAAAACTTTAAAAACTAGAAAAGATTTAGGCTAACAGTAAATCCTACTCTTAGTAACAACATAATAGCTACGACTGGATTATTAATTTAGAGTAGTCTAAACGATCCAGTCAGAGTTTCCGCCATGCCCACAGCTCGTTTGCAGCTTATTTACCCGAGTGGTCTACTGTGGTTTGGTTGAGTTGAGACACTTGAAATATTCGAACAATCTTTCCTGCAGAAACACTGCTACTTACTGTAATATTAATACTTAGTGATTATTTTCTATATACTAGTGATAAGTTTCACATATTAGCGTCATTCGTAAATACAACAAATATTGCAATGTATCACGTTCTTATTCGAAAAATTACTTAAAGCATAAACCGCCGCACGACTAAGGCCCCGTGCCTACGTAACAACTGTCGTTGCCACCAGCAGCCTAGTAGCAACCCAACTAATCCGCGGCTGATGCTGCGTCACGGCTTCAGCTTATGTCAGCGTATGTACGCAAGTAGCTGCAAGGCATTGTGCACACCAGAAGCTGCCGGAAATCCACAGGCACACCCTGGGGCGGTCGCTTATAAATGCAAGAAGCAACAGGGCCCACCAGCCCAGTGTCCAGTTCTCGTTACCTGAGCAAAGTGTGCTGCTTAAGAATGTTTAACATGGAGCTTTGTTTCTTCAATCATACCAAAAAACTCATCCAATGATGATGAAGGACTTTGATTCAGAAAAAAGGTTCAGAAAGTTATAATTTTTATACTGAACAATAAGCGTAACAGGAAACATTAATTCAGTTGAAGTTGTGTCAACGAGTCGATAAAACAGGCCAAATGGCCAAATATTTATGCCGTAATGAAGACGTTGCTGTGGTTATTGCATAATGGTTTCAGTCACTAACCTTAACAGCCTCATCTTACGCTCATATTGTTGCGTTTTAATGGTGAAAGTTAAATTTTTCCCACCCATACGACGGAAACCCAAGCTCGGGAGTGCATCCCACGCGCTTAAGCATTCATGCAAGTCCGTATAGATAAGAAACAATAGAGCAAAAAATGGCATTATAAATAGGGTAGCTTTATTATCGGGTAATAACCGCGATATCACATGTGCTGCTTGTCTTATTATGCCAATTATTAGTGCCTCATCTACTATATTTTTGTCCCTTTCTTCTGTACGGCACTCTGTTAACGTCAGCATTGATGTGTGATGAATTCAGTGCGTGCTTGTAATATGTACAATAATTAACGATTTAACACTTCTGTGACATGGTGAAATAGCGTCGCAGAGAATGAAATTCTCAGCATTTCTTTATAAAATTTTCACCCATATTTTCCAAAATGCTCGTCAGTCCTTATTAAATCTTCATTTTATGCTTCTTGGTAACTAGATATAACGTCACCATACCTTCCCGTTACCGCCCAGGTGCAGTTAATGCGTAAGTTAAAGCAAGTGCTTGAAATGATTCATTTTTGATAGTAAATTTCAAGTAACTAGAGCAGTCTGAGAGCACATACATCCGCCAAGCAAGGTAACGGCAATTAAAAATTCTAATAGGTACTGAAACTATAATTTCTCTTCTATCAACACCAAAATCTAACCATGTGTGCCTTCTGACAGTAATAACAGCTTCTGTAATTTTGTTGAAGATTCTTTTATAACTTCTCGATTTACGATACTAACAAACATTCGACAAACGTTAGTCAAACACACAAACAGACCAACCGATCACCAGTAAAATTTTATCATTTGTGTGTTTCAACATTACGAACAATTCCTGTAAATTCTATAAAGATCCGTCAATAACTTTTTGCGCTATTTTACTACCAAGCATTAAGTCAAACACAGAGACAAACAAACAAATGGACAGATCGTCATCAGAAATTCGTCAATTTCTCTTCGTGTTATACCCAACAAATCATGGAAATTTCACAAAAAAAATCTGTCCACAACTTTTTGCGCTACGGTATTAAGAACGAAAAAAAAAGAGGCAGACATGCAAAGAAATAGATAGACAAACGGATCTTCACAAAAAGTTAATCAACTGTTCCTCATAACATACCTAACAAACTACAACTTTTTCAGTTATCTGGTGACAGACACACAAACAAACTCGAAGAAAACATAACCTCCTTGGCAGAGGTAATTACAAATCAGTCACAGGCACAATATTCAATTTACATACTTTTATTCCCTAAAGTAAATTTTACTTTTATTAAAGCTAGTCGTCATCTACTCTAATGTAATTTCAACAATTTTAGATTGATTGCGAAAAGCGTTGCCACGCAGCAACATTAAGCGTACATTGCTAAGCGGTGTGAAGTTAGCCTATGGGCACAGCTTTGTGTATTTGGGACATATCTCAGTGATGAAAAACTTGATAATTAAACAGACATTGGACGACAGGTTACACGCCTAAATGCTACAGGCAATCAGATATTACGGCAGAATAATAGATGCTCCCTGAATGTCAGTCAAGACCCAGCTGTTTAAATCTTATTGCTATCCAACATATGGCAGCTCACTTTGGGCCAAATTCACCAGACAGGCCATCACTAAGTTGCGTGTTGCGTACAATGACATATTCCGGCGGTTGGTGGGTGTGCCCAGATACAAAGGAGCTAGTGATGTGTTTGCGTCCTATGACTTAGTGTGTCTCAATATTCTTGCTCGTAAATTTGCATATAGCCTGCAGATGAGAGTCGAGAACTCTTGATAACTCGATGCTGCAAGGGATATGCTCTCATCCAAGTTATCAGAGTTCGGCGCTCAAGCAGCGGTGGGTAAGGATACTGTATGTATGTTGGCAATGATCCCCATGATCGGAATAACCTGTAGCTGATGTGCATATTACCTGCTACTTATCTAAGCTTCCATCTCGCTGCACGCAGACGTAAACTGATTCATCTCTGTCTTCCTACTGTACTATTTCTATTTGCCGCTTGAGGTTTTGATTGCTCGAGGTACGGTGGGACTATATGTGAGCCTCTTGGTGTATTAGTGACTGAGCTCTGATTTTAATTTGTATTATAATCATTGTTAAGAGCCCCTTGGCTAGGTTAGTAATCATGAAACGATGTATCTCCATCACACAGTAAATGAGTAAGCTTGAGTCATTGATAAATTCTCGGTACGATCGCAGCAAACTGTTCTTACTCTCTTGTCTATTACCTTTACTCTTGTGTGAGAACGAGCTGCTCAATGTCATTCGTGTCTGCTGGTGTAGACTGAGTGTATCCATTTGTTCTCATTGTGCGTGGCCATCAATATTTGTAACTGGGCCTAATCACTAGGTTGAACTTTCGCTACTTTGTTTGTACCTGTAAGCGTATTTTGTCAACCCATTGTGTTCTTAATACAAGTTATTTATATATTTTATTCAATAGTAGTCTTACTCCATCAAGGAAAGAGCCTGTCTAAGCGGATAAAAAACGAGTTACTAACGAACGATGTCAGTGATCCATAAGTTGCATTATTATTATGATATAAGTAAGGACAACTTATCCCAGGATATATGACACAAAAGCAGAAATTTCTATGAGAAGCTTATGAGGTTATCACCTCGGTTACGGAACTAAAAAGTAGACGGTTGAACATCGATTTTTGGGAAGAGCAGGTGATCAACTCCAAGTCTGAACACCCAGAAACCTCTCACTGCCCTCGCTGTGCGCAGTGGAACTCAATCTTTGAATGCTTCACGGATGCGCTTCATTTCACAACAAATAACGCCAATCGCCATATGCTCTTTCAGTTTGAACAACACAAAACTTATACTTGATCCACTATTGCATACCTGATTTCAATAACTGCATATTGCCTAAGGTGACCTTTCCGCGTGATGAAACTACCAGAAGTCTTTCCAGTGCGAAGCGGTTTATTGCATAAGGGCGAGTGGAACTATTCCTTCATTGTACAACGGAAGCGAGATAGGCTTCACTAATCCCTGTTATACAGCATGACTAATGTTTCACTAGAGACCAGAGGGCTTCATGTGACGCTATTCGCTAGTCAAATAGTGAGCGGCTGCTCGCCCGTCCTAGTGGCACGTCCCCCTACATCCGTCTGCAGAGGTGGTCCCCAGCGGCCCTTCAACAAAAGTGAAAAGGCTAGAATCTCGTTTTTTTTCTCTTTACTTCACTAACAAATCCAAATGTGCTTCCAACTGCCTCTGTGCCCTGAGGGGAGAATGCTCTATGCAGCGCATGCCTCGCCCTCAGCAGACCACGGTACTCACCGCCTTGACAAGGATCAGCTTCAGCAGAGATCACCACGCCCTCAGAAGGAGGAGTTTCCTCCGCTGTGCAGTTAGGGTTATCTGTGACGAGCGGTGTCCCATCCCTGCACAAATAAGGTTCAGTGGCTCAACAATCTCGTATTTTCACTGTTCTCCCTTAAAAAGTAATGATAACAATGGTAAGAATAATAAAAATAAATTCACTAAACCTTTAAAGTCTACACTAGTAAAGATAACTATTGTTAATCTGACAGTTATCTGCTACGCTTGAAGAACAGAACTATGAATAAAAATGAACCCGATTGCCATTTCCCGCTTAACAGCGACAATCGAATACTAGGCCCGATCGCAGAAGATAACAAAACGAAAAGCTCTGTATAGCTAGCTACTGAATGCACTTCTAGCTCAGGCAGTTTTAAAATTCAAGCAATGAAGAGTCCAGAAGCAACTCTTGGTAATCTCACAGATCTCAACTTTTGCTTCCTTCCCACATTAAGCTTTGACTCATAGCGATGACCAAATGGAGCAGTTGGTCAACAGAGCAAAGAGACAATATATTTTACAGAGAACGGTAGAACCACACTTCACTTGCTACAGAAGCTATGTCAGATCTGAGTGTTCGCGTTACGCTCTTGAAACCTTCAGAATTGTGACGTCACAATTGCGTCACGCCACTATGGATTTCTCGTTGCAACATTGGCATGGGGCTTTTGTGACGTCACAATTCTGGATCTTTTAGGGGGTTTCTTACAAACATCCAAATCTGATGCAACTATCTTCTAGATTAGCGAAAACACGAATGTTTGTAATAACTATTTTTCCCAGCTGGATTTCCTTCTTTGACGAAGCCTCCTTTTGCTGGCGAGAAACAGGAAAAGGAAATGTCGATTGAAACACTATGATGGCGTATCAATGGTACCGAATGTCAGTTAAGCCTGATGCCTTACTCTCACCTGAAAAGATTATTTCTTTGCAAGTCAACGACAGGAAGGGAGAAATGCACCGCATTACGGAACTAGAGAGGCATACTGAGAGCGCATAACTTCACTAAGCAACGCAATGTTAAAAAATAAAACAAAAAATAAAATAAATAAATTAGTCCTGAATCCAGGGTTTTTTTCCGATCATCGCAAAATTTGTCCAACTTTCCCCAGTTATATTCCTTGCAGTCCTTTTCCTTTTAAGATCCATTCACACCTTATGAATTACGCTCCGAGAAACGTACAACAGAGATATAAACTCACAAAGAGATGTAGAGATTATGGCAATAATGATAGCACATTTTGATATTTTGTAATAAGTTTAAAAATATTGCATCATAATAGTTGAAATTTTAACTGAATAATGTTACTTTAACTAGTTACCGATTCCTTATAATCATTATTGTATTCGTTGTCTTTTCAAAATTTTACCACTTTAATAATAGTTTATGGGTGCAAATCGGGTGAAAATAAAGATAGCACATTTGGTAAAAATTGTATTTTAGAAAACAATGAAAGCAAAAAAAAAAAAACACATAATTCTTTATATTTACAAGCGTTGCCTTTTGATTGCAACACCTGTACACATCGGTTATTCATAGAATTAATTAAATTAGAGAGCATTTCTTCAGGGATAGTATCCCAGCATTCATTTATGGTCTGCCACAAGCTTTCTTTATCCTGAAATTGTCTCCCATTGGCGTAAACATGCCGTGGGTGTATCCCCCAAAGATTCTCAATTGGGTTTAGATCGGGTGACTTAGCAGGCCAAGCTAAAGTGGCGATATTATGGGCATTAAGCCAAGTTGTGGTCAACCTCGCTGTGTGAATGGCGGCATTATCTTGCTGGAACACCGCTTCTAGCTGAAGTTTATCAGTTTGAAATGGGAGAAGACTCGTTTCTAAGACCTCTGTGTACTTCAGAGCATTCTGTCTACCTTCCATCATCATCAAATTTGCCTAGCCCTTGATGGAGAATGCTCCCCGGATCATAAGGGATCCGCCACCAAAAAGTCGTTTGCTGAAAATTTTGTCCTTTCTAAGATCATGCCAGTAGTATTGAGATCCGTCAGGTCCGTCTAGGTTAAACTTTTTTTCGTCTGAAAAAATAACATTAGACCAATTTTCATGGTTCCACTGCATTTTTTCTCGAACCCATTCTTCGCGTTATGCCTTGTGTGCTTTCGTGAGTACTGGTGCAGTTTTCTCTTCTTATAAATAAAGTTCTTAGATGAACCCAGGATCTGTCGCACTCTTCTCGGTGTAACATTTAATTGCAGGGATGTTTGCAGGCTTTTTGATCCCTCTCCTGTTCCAGACGCATCACGGAGAAGTCGGCGGCGGGCTGTAGGGCTAAATTTTGAAGGGTGGCCAAGAGACTTCTTTTTCCGTATTCTTCTGGGTTCTTCAAAAAGTAAGTTACCACCTTTCTAGATCTGCTAACCTTCCTAGAAATCTCAGATATAGTACATCCTTCTTCATATAATGCGCTTATTTGACCCTTTTCCTTTTCAGATAACCCACACTGTCTTCCCATATGCATGCTAAGAAATAGGTTAATTTCCAAATATAGAGGTTACAAGGTGGCTAGCAACTATCCAATATGGCGACGCCGGTTTGTTTTGATATTCTTCTTCTCTAATCTGGATGTAGTAAGGCGGAAACGTAATTTTTTCAAGTTGTGCTATCTTTATTTCCACCCAAATTCCAACACAAATTTACACTTTTCATCATAAAAGTTTAATCAAATAGTTTATTAGGAAACTATGATAAGAAATAGGTAACTAGTTGAAATAAGGTTTTTATGTTAAAATTTCAAATGATATGGCGTAGTATATTTTAAGTTATCGAAAAATTCTGTATTGTGCTATCATTATTGCCACCACTTTTAGGTAGGGGCATTTTTGCAACATACTGCTCGTGCCAACTGCGTTTCTGACAGGAACACTACATCGAGGTCGTTGACTCTTCCTAGAAATGGGAAGGGGTCCCAGTTGCCTTCCATATCTGATGCTAAAGTTCAGTCAACCTGTGGCCCAATGCAGCCGTGCACTTTTTTAGACCCCAATGACCATTTGTCCGCAGCATGAATCAGTGCATGTGGGTTTTATGGTTGGCTTGTACCGTCATGGCGACTTTCAAGTTACTGAAGTTGTTGCTTTCCATCTTCAAGGTCAACTGCAGCCGTGCACTCCTCTGAGCCTTAGCGGGCACTTGTCAGCAACATGAACCAGTGCATGCGGGTTTTATAGTTAGGATGTGCGGTCGGGATAACTATACCTTAATTACTACAGTTATTCCCAAGCGGCCATATGCACTGTCGAAAAATGATAGATCTGTTTTGCTTCAGGGTATTGACTGAATTATTACGTTTCAGAGGTCACATGCAGACCTCATTCCCAGTACTTCAGAATTATTCAGTGCTTGTAATAATAGCTTGTATAAGATAAATACCACAAAGTGTACCTTCAATATTTTTCAATGGCGCTTGTGTTACTACGGCGACAAGTATCCCATATGCGCTTCATGGTAAATGAGGTGCAACTTACCTCCTTATCTAAATTTAGTGTTCAAACTGTGAAGGTAAATGGTAGAAAGTTCTCGCTTTCTTGACAAAGTGCATAATAATTTAACGGAGTCTGTGCGTGACTGAGTGAAGTAGTAGCTACTTCAAAGGCAATATCTTGGTTTTCCGATGTACTATCATTTTATTTTATTTATTTTTTTGTTCAGCAAGTATTGCCGTAGGCCGTGTAGGAGCAGCGTTCAAACGTGATAGAAGATAGACATAAAAATAGGTAGGTGAAACAATAATCTAAATAAATTAACACATTGATAGCCAAATGAACAGGACATGAAGTGGATATGATATTACACATGATGATACTCACGCGGCGGTTACAGACCACTTGTAGTACTGCTCGTCCGTACACTGATCAAGGCAGGCTCCGTTCAGGCCCAGGCGGATGCTTGGGTTGATGAGTTGTCTGTCATCCAACGGCCAGCAAAGTGTCTCAATAGCACACCTGTAAGAGTAAAACATTTAACTAAAGGCTAGATATTCCTTTGATAATGTTAGTGTTACAGCTCGCCGTAGAATAAGCGCATGCGTGGCTGTTATTGGGAACAGAACGTGTACTGTCTGTGTTTCCGTAGTTGCTCTGTTCAGGCATGCCCCTGCGGCCTACATCGGTCCAGAGAACGGACTATAGTTTGCGCTCTTGCAGAGTTGGGCATTGAAAATAATTGCGTCATACCGGGGGCCACACTTTGTATCCACACTCGCATCTTCGCATTACGTTGTGAGTGCAATTGCATCATATAGTCCCAAAATTGTACTTGATTTTGGCATGGTTGTGATCAACTTCTACAAATAAAAATAATTCTCTGAGACACTAAATTAAAATGTATCATCTCCAGGTAATTATCATTGGAATTAAATGATGTTAAGGTGCATGCATGGCGTAATGGAAACGAAAAGAACTGAAATGTGTGCTATCCTCGGAGCAGACAACAAGAGGCTATGTAGAAAGAGAGTGAAGACCTCGAGGATTGCTCTCACTTAGGCAGATCTCGAGGTGTCAAGTCATTGACTGTTAGGAAATCGTTTGAAATGGATTCCAGGTTGAAAATGAATCAGCTTGCTGAAAACATATCTGCATGTTGCCATAGAGTTCAGGACCCGGATGCACGAGACTACACTAAGTGTATTTAGCTCACAGATCTTCCCTTAACTTCAGAAAAGTAGGCCCTACACTTTGTGCGCTCCGGGCACATGAACAAACGATTTTTGCTTTCCCGCCAAAAGAGATTTTCCTTTCTTTTTGTACTTAAGTTATGGGTGCTAGGCCATCCTTAAATGCAGTAAAGGAACAGCTACAAAAACTAAACATCGACGAGGCAACATAACGAGTGATATTTTGTCCATTTTACATAAATTTTACATTCTGTAAGTATTCCTACAAAAGTATAGCTTAAAATTATTCTTTTAGTTTTGTTTACCCAAGCGCTCATTTATTGAAAAAATTTCTTGCACGTCTGGCAACTTCGCACGAGCAAGCTTCGAAGCAAGAAAGCTGTAGTATCCAATTTTCTATTGGGTACTGTCGAACAATTTGGGGTGCGAATGAAACTGATTTTGCATCTTAATCTTTTGATATTCCTAAAAAGTATGGCGCGTTTTAACTATCATTGCTTACTTAAAATATTGGGAAAAAGCACAGCTCTTTGAAAGATACACCCAACTCCATTGTGAGTAGCCGAACTTTTACTTAGGCTGATATTTTCACTGCTGTTCCGGTCGACATACAGTGCAACATCAGGGAAAAAACAAAATCTTCGGACACTTCTGTTCACGAGTCCGAATCATCTTATCAATGAGTTTACTCATCTAATCGTCTGAATTTTTTGTTGCGTCCTTGCAAACGCAGCGTTGAATATGCGGTGCTCTAGTCCGAAAATTGTCAGCTAGGCTACTCAGCATTCAGTTTTCAGCATGCGCATAGGTAGGCTAAAGAATCTATTTACCGAGCAAAGAAACTGTCTTTACATTTACAAAGATTTTCTATTCGACATTTCATTAGTTTTTAAACTAAAATCTGTTGTAGGGCATCTAAAACAAGAAAATATGACATGTACTCCAGTTACGGCAGAAATCAGCTGGTCGTTGGGGTTTTATTTTCGCGTTCCATCTCTGCTTGTGACGAGGACTGTGATTTGTCGATATCGGGCTAAAGACGATTTTAAGTATTTGCATGCATAAGGGCCTAAAGAGACGATAAATGCCTTTGAAATTGTTTTGTGCATTGGAGATTTAATGGACTTAAGATGTCCTCAGGATAAGGCCATTTAAGCAGTTTAAAGAAGAAATTTCTATTTAGCGTTACCGGCGTTTTGTGCATCCCGGCCCTGGGCAGTCTATATAGTGCAGGATGAAAGAGCTTGAGGCACGTGAAAAGACCCCTACAAACTGTTTGTATGCGAAAAACCTCCAAGAGCGTTTTCGTAGTCTGGTTGTCATTTTCAAGATCCATGTTGATCACAGGGTCATTTTCTCAGATAGGAAGACTTTCATGACGTGGTGAATTCTGCCATAAGCAAGCAGATGGGCGGTGTTATCTTCGGTCAAGACTATTCAGAAATCTACTACGTGTGTAGAACGAAAAGCCTCGTCTCTGTCGTGGCTTCATAATAACGAGAAGATTCCGCCTGCGTGGTCCAAAACCGGCTACTCGTTAAGCGACTTTGATTGCAGTGGCATCTTAGCCTCAAAATCTTACCTAAGACGAAAAAAAAATTGCAGGTACGTGCACAGGCCAAAGTCTTGCAAGAAGGGTTGGGAGGTAGCATGACTTACTGACTAAAGGACTTCTGGCCGCAGGGTCGATCGATCTGAACCAATTAGATTACATAAGCCATTGAGCTCATTAAGATTGAGGTTCCACTGAGGCCAAAGTGGTGGTGCGCCTTTCCCCTGTGAGCATGGCAGATATGTTTACATATTTTGTCCACTGCTTCATACTTTGCATAGGAAATTTACCTTATTCTTTTACATTCTGTTATATCTGATTTGTACTCATGTACTCAGTTTTAAAATTTGCATAAGTAACAAATTTTCGAAAATATAATGATTTGCAGTGAAATATCACATAGCATGTCTTAAGAACACCCTTTGGTTTGTGCAATTAGTTTTGAATGGTTTAACAACATTTGGTAAAATACACGGTCTCATATTGTAAAACAGAGGCTTTTGAATATGAAAGTATACTCAGACTGGTAATGAAATGTCAAATATAGGGTTGTGCAGAGCTGCTTGACGAGGAGCAACAGCAGTGTCGCAGTCTCATCAAAACAACTCTCAGATGTGTAGTATTGACAGCCATAAAGTGTTGCAATGCAGGCTGCTATGAAGAGATAAACCATAAACAATGATGTAATTTAAGCAGCAGGCAAGTGTTAAAACGGAAGCAGTCCTGAATTAAACTTGCAGAAGCAACATGGTCTGGTGTTATATACACTGAGAGCAAATTTGATGCACTTAAGTGCATCAAAATTACATGAATCTTTGTCCCACAACCGAAACACGAAAGTGCATCACAAAGAGAAAGTGCATCATGATGATGCATATAGGGTCCTATGATGCACTTGGTTACGTTGATGCACTTATGGGTGTCGCTTTTCGGACAAAGCCGATGATGCACCTAGATGCATCAAAAACAGGTTAAATTGATGCGTCTGAAAAGACAAAATTTCAAATTGCAATAGCGATCTGCGTGTTAGTAAGTAACCGCATTTCGTTTCGCACGTGTAAGAAAACTGCAAAGCTTTTATTCAGTTTTTTTGCTGAAATGTGTTTTTTTTACTGAAATGTGTTTTTCTGTCTGCTGCGATGACACACCAAACTACGCCATGAAACACCTACATGCACCCTGATGCTTCTCTGTGAAACACCTACGTGCATCGATATTTATTTCAGTGTATGCAACCGTAAAGGAAAGCAGCCCTGGCCACCATTGAATGATGTTCCCGAAGCAGCACTGAAGTGATGTTACACAAGAACCGATGAAGTGATGTAACCCTGCAATTGTATTATTTAAATTCTGAATTGAAGTGTAGGTGAGCTGGCCCACCTTTTCAAAGAGCCATAAACCGCCACTGCGTCCATGTATAGGCGCATGTTGAGAACGAAAATTACAAAGTTCGCCATAGCATTGGGCCTCAGAGACTAAACTCGACTTTCCTAAAATGTTCCCGACTTCCTGACGACGCCAGAATTACGTCCGTACCGCAAAGGACGGACACAAGGGTGCATCGATCAGCAGCGTGATAGCAGTACATAATATAAATATAGGGTAACGAAATACGGTTAATGTTTCACTAGACTCAGGACATCTCGTTTCTGGCCATTGAATTAAAAAAGTCAAAGCGTAACGGGATTTTGCAGAACCGATGCTTGATAGTTGAGGCTTCCCTCCCCTGTGCAATGACTGGATGAGAAGATGGAGGACAACTCGGGGTAAAGGAATGCCAGAGGACGCAAATTGGACAACAGAGAAGCACACGCCGACAACCCAGTAGAGCAGTGTTTGTCATAGGGGGCGCATATGAACCTACGGACCCCCTTTGGTTCACGCACGGACCCCCTTCTGGTTCATGACGTTTGAAGCTCCTATAACAATAATTAATTACTGATAGCGCAATGATGATACGGATTAACTTATTTGAATATATAAGACAAAAAAAAATTGTTTCATTGAACTTATACATCCCCGTTACACCTCTTTTTTCATTTTGAAAGTTTACTAATGACAAAGTTACCCCTTAACACTTTTTTTTTCATTTGTAGAAAACATTCGATTTTTTTTAATAACGGTGATTACAGAATAGGATTATTTTAAATCAATGTAAACAGTCTTTTCAGGAAAGTCTGAAATAGATTCATGAGAGTTATGCGCGAAGAATTACTGCATGTGATTAGCAGTGATATCAAGTGTGGAATTATATATTTGACTTGTTTTATTGTGCTATGACTCTACAGTATTAATTAACTAACGTTACTCATGACGCAATTAACATGTACAGAAATATAGTGTATTTATTCAGCATATAATCTACGAAGTTAATGCAATATTAATGTGTGGGGGTCCGCGTGTTTCAAGCCGTTTACACTGGGGGACAATAAAAAATTTGAAGTTTGGGAATCACTGCTGAGTAGAGGTTAAAATAAGGAGTGGGCACGTATGGGACGCAACATATTTAACTACAATTATATTATGTTTTTGAATGACGATTTCTGTAGGTAATTTACCCGGACAGAAAGAAGTGAGTGCATTACTCCGATGATACGAATCAGGAGCTTTAACGCAAATCTCAGAGCATGGCTAAAAGTGTGTCGCCCAAGTATAGATAAAGAGAAAAACATTTTATTTAACTGCGCGTTTTCTACAAGATCACCAGACATCGGAACATCGGGATAGCTAGCCAACTTATCACAGAAAAAAACTGCATGATTATTAACAAATCTTTTTTAAGATACACACAGCAAAACAACTTAAACTAGACGGCCTATAAGGCTATAACTACGTGGATGATTCCTGTTGTTGTAGTGAAAAACCTGACATTGAGGATTTTCACAGCCGCAGTAGGGCACCCAATAGATAAAACCATTACACTAAACGTTTATTTCAAAATATAGAATGAGTTACGTCTGATATTTAATCATGAATGACATGAATTATTTTCACTGGTTTTATTGCTTGCCCTTAAAATTTTCCTAGAGTTTCACCGGTGTGAACATTGCTTTTTAAGAAAGAATTCCTTTCATTAGAACTCACGAAATGAGAACTGAAGGGGGTGGGAGGGGGGTGACTTCTATAGTCAAGGAAATCATGGCACGTCTGGTGTCCTTGTGAATGACTGCCACCATGTCGAAGGTGCCCGTGGTCTCGCTGAACGTTGACATTTCGAAGACGTGAACGGTAGCGCCCACATTAACGGTACCTGCGGCAACAAAACATTCGACCTACTAAGAGCATTCTCCACAACATACGCTGTGGTTTATGGTAATGGTATGGGAACCGTGTATATTATAATAATTTCCTGTGTCGGCGAATGCATTTTTGGTGTGTGAAGCCAGCTATTATCCGGCTGATATCTCATTCTACTGCAGGAATAAAAACATTCAAATATATAGTATATTTCGGAAGAGAAGGTGAAGATCACGATTGCCGTTCTTATAACTATAGTCTTATCTGCGCACTGAAATAGGTCTGCGGTGACCCCATACGAGATAAATTTGCATCATGTCAATATTGCTGAAGCCTCCCTCTCACCATACGGGAATATACAGCTGCGAGCATAAATAGGGACAAAAATAAAAAATTTCATATCTCAAAAACTGTAAAAAGTTCAAAGCTGAAATTTTAACACAAAAGAGGTATTGTGATACCTAATTATATGCTAAGAATTTATTACGATCCGAAGAATAAGAAAAAAGTTATGTATATTTAGCTTATAATTATGAATTTAGTGTGAGCAAAATTAAGGGACACTTGACAAAAAATGCAACAAAAAAAAAAAAACAAATTTAACAAAAACCTTCATCCTTAATCAATATTTTGGGAACGATCCTTTATGTTTGATGACTTCAACACATCTTCGAGGGCAAGATTCAGTTAAATTGCGGCATCGTTCAATATCAATCCTGCCCCATTCCTCTTGAAGCTTTGTCCACAAATCCTGTGTTTTTTGGATTTCGAGCCATGACTTTCTCACCCAAGACTTTCCACAGGTTCTCTATGGGGTTGAGGTCAGGACTTTGAGCAGGCCAGTCAGGAGTCTCCACTCCTTCCTCATCAAGAAACCTCAACACACTTTTGGCTTTGTGGCAGGG
>LQNS02001578.1:428720-438845 GCA_001587735.2 Parhyale hawaiensis | reverse complement strand
TGACATAGTTATTTCCATCATTCCCGAACAAGTTGAACTTGCTTTCATCACTAAAGAAAACTTTAGACCATCATTCTTGAGGACTGTTGACGTGTTTGTTGGCGAACTTCAACCTTGCAGCTTTGTTCTTCTTACTGATTAGCGGTTTCTTTGAGGCCGACGTGCACGAAGACCAATCTCATTCAGTCGCCGTGCACATGATACAGTGAATCTGGAGATGGTTTCGTCGTTAGTATCACTCATTTGCCTAGAAATAGAAGAGGCAGTTGCAAAACAGTCCTCTAATGCTGTGCGTTGGATGATCCTATCCGGCCTAGCAGAAGTTTTTCTGGGCCTCCCACGTTTCCGAACACTCGAAACACGTTCAAGATCTCCATAATCTTTCACAATTCTTCCCACAATACTCTTTGAACGATTTACCTGTTCTGCGATTGCCCTGATGCTGAGATTTTGTTTGCGTAAATTAACAATTTTCATGCGTAAAGATTTATCAACCTTATCCCGGGTAGCCATGCTTGCAGTACTTGCAATGTTTACATATGACGTAGGCAGTCTTCTTCTTCTTCTTCGGAAACGCAAGAAAATGGGGTTACTGAAGATTTAAATTACAATATTTGAAAGGTATCCCTTAATTCTGCTCATACTAAATTCATAATAATAAGTTGAATGTACCTAACTTTTTTCTTATCCTTCGGATCGTAATAATTTCTTAGCATATCATTAGGTATCCCAATACCTCTTTTGTGTTAAAATTTCAGCGTTTAATCTTTTACAGTTTTTGAGATATGAATTTTTTTAATTTTTGTCCCTTAATTATGCTCGCAACTGTATAACAGTAAAGAGAGTAAAAGAAAGTCGAGAGAAAAGTCATAAGATACGAGTAAGGAGGATTGTCGTTTTTGGGAACAGCAAATCAAAAAAGAAATAAGCCAGCCACTTTTTTCTTTTTCTTTTTTCATCGGTCGTCTATATCCTACTGACATAAGGACACTAACTCAGAGAAGGCCGGGATGTAAGTTTAGGTGTCTCTTTGGGAACGGGCCTGTTGGTTCGTCCACTACCGCCTATCTAATCTTATACTAATAGACATTGCTCCTGAAGTAAGGAGTGTGGACACACACCAAACCTCCACCTGTACGAATTTCTTTCGCCTTGCAGCAGCGGGCTGTAGAGATGTCCGCTTTAGCTAAGGCTAAAGTGGCATACGCAAAGGCCCCTGGTAAACCAATATCTGCTGTTGCTGACCCATCCCGTGCCTCGTGAGGTTAGTCATAGACGCACAACGACACCGACCACTACGATTTTAACTATCATAACATTAACTATAGTCAATTTGTATTGGTCAACCCGACGAAAACATTACCTCCTTGACGGAGTAATACCATACAGCTAAAAAGGACACCTCCAGTATGAAAGGCGACGCTTCCTACAGTGCAGAGGCAAGCGCACTTCCCCATTCCCTCTTTATTGTTACAAAAGTGCAAACTGTTGCTTATCTGCTGTACAGAAAGCGGGAACAGTTGAGGAGCAGGGTCTGAGTAGAGCTGCAGAAGATCAGGAAAAAAAAATATGTATTTGTTTTTTCCATGATATTGACGTTGGCATTTTCAGTCAGCCCACTATTTTGGTACAACATACAACGGTCATTGAAGATAATTTTAGATAAATGACTTCGACAAGTACCTCGTCATAATGCAGTTTCCAACAATGTCGATTCTATGGTATGCAGTAATTTATTCTCTAGCTCGATATTTGTGAGTACAATGTAGCGTACCTGGTACTTTACCACATGGTAAAATGCACACGAATTTGTTAAAATATGCGGTGTGCATGTGTGTAATCGCTAATAAGTCCCTTACTAAAAATAGGGGAGTAATGTAATTTAGCTAGCTGATGCACGTCGGTATCGCATGAACACGAGCCGCAGGTAAAAGCCAGGCTATACTCTAATTTATCAGATAGAAGCATGTGTCTACCGTATACCCTTGATCCGCTACTAAAACTAGGCTGTACACCAATTAAGCCAACCGATAGACGTCTGTAACGCATGTACCCGATCCGCTACCAAAGACCAGGTTGTAGACCAATTTAGCAGATCGATACAAGTTTTTAGCATACCTGGTCCGCTGCCAAAGCAGCCTCCTCCTGCCATGTTGACAGCTGCAAGTTTCGGTGGAATGTCGTGTGGATTGCTCGATACCGGGAAATTTTGTGCATCTACGGTGAAACTTTCCTGAACTGGAGATACTTTGCGACAGAGCCAAGTCACGTTCGTTATCTGGAGGACATAAACAGTGTTGATGGCTGTGAGTATTTAGGTTTGACACAGGCTTTTGTGCTCACAGAGTTAGACGGAGTTAGCGGCCTCACCTACCTAAGCTCTTTAAATCTCGATTTGTATAGCTCACCCTTTTAAACCAAAATACAAAACTGCCAGGAAATGACCGAGGGCTGCGGAAAGGTTTAAACACTTGGTATTTAGGGGAGAAAAAAGTTAATTTCACAGCTGTTAAAGCTCTCTGGAAAAGTTTAGCGACAGCATTAACATTGATGCATTCGTGTTTTAGAGCAAAGGCAAGAGTTATATCCATTTTATTGTAAGAGGACGGTTGGAGCATCACTAAACTAAGAAAAACTAAATAAGCAAATATCTTACCGCAAAATAATTCGTCAGTAACTACAATGATTACATATATATTCTGCTGCAATATATGTTGAGACAAGACACGGAATATCGAGTGTGCAGCCAAACATCTCACTCTATGAGTTGAGGAATTAGTAATAATATTGTACCTTACACAGACTTAGCAAGGAGCGAAGACATTAGCCCTGCATGCAGGGCCACAAGGCAGTAGGTGGTTTTCAATTTAGCCTAAGCTCTCAGTATGTCCGCTGTCGAGAAGAGAATCTTTTGCGATACTCGAGGTAAAGACGCGGTTTAGAAGCTGACTTTTCGGGCTCATGACATGCACGGCGGGGGCGGTCCCGTCATACAATACACAAAGATGTCGATCGTCACCTCATGCTTGGTCACTTGCAATGAGTCTTAAGGCTCCACCGCTATCAAGCCACCTAAGTTCCTAGTAAGTGTATCTAGCACCAGGGCTTCCTTTGAGGTGCTCCATCGTAGGCAGCCTCAGGTAGTAATTTCTGCTGTTGCACGCCTAGGTTTATTCCTTAGGATATGCCCAGTTTATATTTGGTTGTTATTTTCAAGAGGTACAGACCAGTTTGTTTCTCAATATTTAATAAATTGAATTCGTTCGCACAATAATTGGGATGCGGCCACTTACACATCAGAGGGATTTTGACAATATCCAAACTCCATATTCAAGGTGAAGTTTCTTCAGTATATTCCGTTAATTCTATCCGTAAACTTACGATCATCGTCACACGTAGATCAGGCTACTGCGGTATTAAGAACACACTCTCAGGACAAATATATTCACTTTTAGGGTAATCTCTATCATCAGAGCTCATCAAACCCTCATGACTGTTCAAATCCAAAACGATACGCACTCGCCCCACAGAGGTGGCGACACGAGCGCTAGTGAGTTGACTGAAACTTATAAGCTTACCGGAGCGTTTCTTTCATCTGGGTCGTAGCTGAGACTGCCAGGTTCCAGATTAAGTGTCTGTTGATAGCCTCGGACGAGCGCCGAAATGGATCCGCTGATGATGATAGGGCTGAGAGGACTCTGAGAAAGTCGAAGGCAAAAATGGTAAGACTTTTTCATACTAGATGCTCTCATAGTGACTGTAAAACAAAGTGACGAACTGTCGCTGTTGGCTTGTTGCTAATTCTTATGATATCCACAGGTCGAGCCTTTCCATTGCAAAATTATCTATGTAATATCCAAAAAGAGAAACAAAGAAGAGACAGAAGAAAATTAAGAAAAAGAGCATGCCGGAGAATAGCAAGCTTAGAAAGAAGACGGAGACAGCACATAATAAGAACAGAAGAATAGAATACAAAAGAGAAAACAAAGTTGCGTAGAAGCAACTTTGATCAACAGGTCCACATGAAGCTAAAGTTAACGTAGTTGAAGGTGTTTCCTCATGGTTAAGACTCTCCATCACACAGGCCAGACGAATGAGAACTAAACCGTATACGATATGAATTTACAGATTCTCGATCGAGAAAAAACTAATTTGGCCAGATTTTTTTGGCCTTATTACCTCCGCCAAGGAGGTTATCTTTTCGTCGTGTTTGTCTGTCTCTATGTTTATCTGCCTGTCTGCCACTAAGGTAACTCAAAAAGTTCAGAACCGATTTGGATGAAATTTACAGGGATTGTTAGGTATGTTAAGAGGAACAGATGATTAACTTCTGGTTAAGATATGTCCATCCGTTTGTTTGTTTGTTTGTTAGTTTGTTTGTCTGACTCATTTATTTCGCTGCCATAACTCAAAAAAGTTATGGATGGATTTTTTATGAAATTGACATGAGTTGTTAGCTATATAACAAAGAGTAAATGACCCAATTTTGATAATGATCCGTTTGTTTTTTCGTTTGTTTGTCACTGTTTTTCATTTTATGCTTGTTAGCAAAATACCTCAAAAAATAATGAATGGATCCTTATGAAATTCATAGAGGTTGTTAGTATATTGTTGAAAGACATAAATGATTAAATTTTGGTGCAGATCGGTTCGTTCATTTGTATGTTTGACTCATGTTTCTGTTTGTTAGCAGTACCTATAACTCAAAACGTTATGAACGGATCTTCATAAAAAATTGCACAAGCTGTTATTACTATCAAAAGACACGAGTGATCCGATTTTGGAGTTATTACAAAGAAAATTATGGTTTCAGCGCAAATTTCAATTTTTTGCTACCGTTGCCTCACTTGGCGGAGGTATGCGCTCTCAGAGTGCTCTAGTTTTGACTAATACGATTGTCCTATGTGCTTGTAACAGTAATAGAAGTAGATCTCTGCATTTTCCAGGAGGTGAACGCATTCATCCAGTTGATGCCACAGCATCTGCATTGCAATTATTACAAGTCGAAACAAAAAACTCTGTTTCCTTTTTTTATTCGCTAAGAAGTACGGTCAATTAAGTTATTTTGCCTATTAAGACTACAAAACTGTTTTGAAGCTTTGTTTCAGTTGCCAGCTCCTCTTACAGTAAAAAAAAATAAAAAAATTATCTGTTTTGCCATAAATGAACGGATTCGTTCAGTTGATGGTGCAGAACCTGAGAAGTGGCCTCCCAAGTGCAGTAAAGGGAGAAGCACTCCAATCCTCAGCAACTTACACGATTCAGCGGTCACGGCACTCCTTAAACATGTAAATTCTTTGAACTGATAAGTGTAATTATAACCCACTGAGGCCAACAGCAAAGGTTACTGCAACAGGACTATCTTTTGTGTCTGTGGTGTTTCCGTGTTTTAGGATACGTTTGAAAAGGGGATGGTGTATACACTAGCCGGTGTTTCTCCAGGTGAACTGTTTTGAGCCATACATTATCTTTGACCTAATTCTAAATGGTTTGGGACCATTTCTACTATGTGTCTATCCGTGCGTCCGTATTTACCAACCCGAGTAACAGCGCATGCTTTAGTGGGATGTGTATGCTTCGACTGATTCTAGTTAACCCTTAGCGCTATAGCGTCAAAAATTGAAGAAAAACAATATTTACTTAGTTTCGAGCATAATCCAAAACTTAAAATCCATGCCTATCAATGTGGTCCTCGTCTGAGGTTCTAAATTTTGCATTGCTATCATCTTTGTAGTTGGGATGTGACACAGTAGGCTACATGCTGTGGTGAATTTACAGACAAGAATTTACTAACAGCGTTCGGTGCTTTCACCAGTCGAATAAGACTTCAGTAGGTTGGTTCCGTCGAATTTAATTTCGCAGCCGCGGTGTCGTAAGCAAGAGAAGGTTAAATAATGTAAGGTGCCATCAATTAGCACGGAGGAGTGAAATTGACCAAAGACAAGATATAATTTCTTCACAACTTACAACAAGATCCATAGTTTGTCAAATTTGAAGCGAATTACAAGCATAGACCAGTAGCTTGTCTATGCTGTAGACGGCTGAAATATTTATTTTTTGGAACATGCAGGGTTTAACTTTCAGCCATCTCAATGGTTATCGATTCGACGTTCAAGTTTGAGAATTATTCAGAATTAGCGATGCCGATGGCCTTACCCAAAGTCCTGACAAGTCAGGCCTGTAGGGTTTAGCTGAATCCGACATTCCGTGCCAACCAATGACACCGATGTTCTGACTACGAACTCTATCTACTGCGCTGTAAGCTGACGATAAAGGATTCAATCTTTACATAAACACCTAATGTCTATCAATAACGGCTGTCGACTCGGGGTTTCATTTTCAGTTAACATTTCAATTTTAGCAACGTGCAGAAACCAGCGACGGTCCAAATGAAAATAATTTAGGACAGTCAATTCAACTATTGTCTCAGTAACTCAAAGTTTGTTCTCCCATTGGCCACAAACTAACACTCAGCACTTGTAGTCGTAAAATTTGCGGAAGGTACAAAACAGCTACATATGGAAACGCTATTGCACTCATATAGGGTGACACGAACACTCATCACAATCCAATATATTTGAACTATCAGTATGTTCCATCTCGTTCTCAGGAACTATGCCATTAAATTGTACATATACATTCGATATGAGAAAATTTTCAGTTTCGGCCGGCTTATGAATACACACAGGTGAAATAGTGCAAATCTGTGCTTGAAGGCTAGAAAAAGGAAAAGTGCTTTCAGCCTCCAAAGCAGGCGACAAAAATCTACCAAATCGGTGGTAAACGTGGTTTGTGATGGCCCTGGCTACAGACTGTCAAAGATGTATAGCTGATGGCATCGCATACTTTAACCAAACAGATGCCAAACAATGAGCTGCAATGCAGCGTAGCGTGTACAAATCGTACACATCCTATATCTAATTTAACTCTAGTAACAAGCTATATTTGATATATTCTTATACATATCCGGGCCTTTGTGTGTACTAAATAAAGTTGATTGATTGCTTGATATTGCCAATTTATCTTTTCAGAAAGTTTGGCACAATTGGCCAGGCTTCAATTGCCCCCTCCTTCTTTCAAACCTCTTTGTCTTACGTTATATCAAGAGTCTCTTGCCAATCAAGAAGATTAGGCCGCCAGCCAAGTCCAGCCAACGGCTGGGCAATTAGGATTTACGGTTTTTGCCCTAGCCAGAAGCAGCTGAAGGACAGTTCATGTACCTAACCTCCGAAAGTTGGTTATGCGCATGCAGTAGGTTAGAAGACATGCGGCAGGTTAGATTAGAATACGTGAAGTGCGTCAGGAGGGGTTACCTATAATACCGTCCTCTTCTGATCAATAGCACGCTGGTTCCTAAATATACAAAAAAATAAACGTAGCTAAAATTCTTGGTCTGGGAAGTTTGAAGAAGAGAATTTTATGCACAAAACCAGGAAAAGTGTCATATGGTTCCTGAAAATGAGTTGGGATAGATGGCAAATTCCCATGAACGCCACCTGTGACCAGGTCCACGTCCAATAAAAGACTTTCAGGCCATGTGGCATTTCGCTATATACTGTTAAATAACTTGGAAAATGCTGAGCCAACATGCATGACTCACCTTTATAATTTCAACGTAAGTTTTAGCTGAACGAGCAAGGTTGAACTTTGTGATAACGGTGACGGTGAAGGTGAGTTTGTAATGGCCGATTTGAAGAAACAGGGGATCAATCCCCAGGACAGAGCTGTCCCAGGTTGAAATTATATCTCTGATGGCTATAGTTTGTAGAAGATCTTCACTTAACCGATCCACCATCATGACTTTCCACTCGTACCTGAGTTGGGGCGAAACATAAGTAATCACTGTAGTGCTTTACTANCCCAGGACAGAGCTGTCCCAGGTTGAAATTATATCTCTGATGGCTATAGTTTGTAGAAGATCTTCACTTAACCGATCCACCATCATGACTTTCCACTCGTACCTGAGTTGGGGCGAAACATAAGTAATCACTGTAGTGCTTTACTACTTGCACTACATTCTGCTTCACTTAGGTTTGAGAAGTGTTACATTTTACATTAGCTGTAAGCAGGTGAAGTGAAGCCTGAAGCTCCACGTTCAACTCCATTTCTGGAAAGATAACATCGACGTCTTCTCCAATCTAGTTTTAAGCTTTGCTTTCTGAACCTCCAGCAACTCGATTTTGTTGCAGGGGCCGGAATGAGACTTTTCTGCGCCGATTTTATATATGGCGTCGATTTTATGGTGTCGATTTTATGGTGCCGATTTTATGACACTTATTTTATGGCGCCAATGTTTTGGCGCAGAATATTTTGGAATCTAATATTTAGGTTAGGTTAGTTTAGATAAGGTTAGGTTAGATATGGTTAAGTTAGGTATGGTTACGTTAGGGCAGAAAAAGAGCCGTTAGAATATTTGTGTGGTTCAGCCCACAATCACGAGATGCATTAAGTAAATAACTTTAGTCAGTATAGTGTTTATGTTATCTACTTTGATATGTGACGAGCGCATTTTCCATATTGTGTGACTGTTTCAATGTTAGATTTTAGATTTAATCTAAAAAAAGGCTTTATAGTAATTTCATCAAGTGCGTATATTCTTTTTCGATTTCAATCAGCATCCAAATACTCAGCCCCGAAAAACGTGGCGCCAAAAAACATGGTGCCAAAAAATCTGCGCCAAACCATTGGCGCCAAAAAGTACCGGACCCGTACGGGCATGTAGGACCACAGAGATGCCGTCTTTCGAGAAATGGATTCAGCATCAAATTCTTAGAGTCACTCTTGTCTTCCCGTACCGTGCTCATCCTCAAACTTTTCGTAACGTACATGGAAGGAACACTGAATATTTAATTTGTAAATGTATGTAAACCCACAATAAATTACACTGCCTATTGGTACTTTCGTTTTCCCTATCATGCTTCGTTGAATTTGGTAGTATAGGGAGGCTACGTATAGTTTTTTACATGCTCGATACTGGTGACAATGACATTTATTTAAGTCGTTCCTCACTGTGGTTAGATTGTAGACTTGATAGTGCAGAGAACCGACAGCGTTGTAAATCGTTTCAACACTTGAGCGTCTCACCATGCCAGCAAATGAACTGGTGATGCGTCTCAGATATTGAATTAGGGGAATGCACACGCTAGTTTCTGTTTGTCGTATGTTTTACTTTGTGTTCTGGAACTCTCTTTTGACCATGGAGGCACAGTTGCTCAGCATATTCGTAGATGCACAGTGGATACAGAACTTCACTTATAGTCTTGAGGTATCAGGTTTATTTCTTTGCCAGTGAGGTGAGTCTTTGAAACGCAGAATTGCAGTGTCCGCGTTTCTGACGTTCATATTCATGTGCGGAGTCACTGATTTAACTACCAATGTGGATGATCGGGAGGTCGCTGCTTACATAAGCTTCCTCTCAATCAATTTTGACACCGCACCTCACAGAATCTGTGGTTGACTGCAGCGGTATACTTTTCTATCACGCGTAAAGGTTCTTATCTCCAGCTGCAACTCCTGAATAAGATGCTCCAACTATAGGTTTGCGGTCAAGTTGACTTCTATTTTAGATTACTAATAAATTTAGTAAAACATCAGCTGCCACGTCAGTGGGCTTAGCAAGCGTCGCCAGTAAGCTTTGCATAACGCTGCAACTATTCCAAGTACTGATATATCCCAGCGCTGTGCACTTCTGTGGTGTTTAAAAGGAGACAGCAATGCATCCAGCGGCTGCCTTTGGGGTTCGGGGAACAAAATTGGCAGTCGTGTAAACGTGCTTCTATGGAAGAAGTGTCTAGTGACTGCATCCTGTTTTTCTATGTTGCACATTTTTCTTTGCCATGGACAATTTAGGAGAGTAAAAGTTTGATAGAGTGCTAGAATCTGCAATGAAAATTGCAGTGAACTTACCCGACTGTATAAGAACTGTTGCACTGTATTTTAGCGAGACCTTCCTCCCTGACTCGCAACATCCTGAACAGGCTCCGGGCCTGGTAGGCGTAGTCAACGGAATCAACAATGCTGACTTCTGGGTAGACGCAGTCTATGTCTGACACAACCATCCCCAGTTGCGACGGGATTGTCATTTGCAGGTCGAACGCCAGGCCACTAACGGTATACTCGCCTTCT
>LQNS02001578.1:417046-428616 GCA_001587735.2 Parhyale hawaiensis | reverse complement strand
TAAGAGCCGCATTAGGTTAAACTGAGGTAAATTGCAATAGTGTAGTGTGGGTTGGTTCATATTGGAAAGTATAGTCTTTATTCAACCGTGGAATTCCACGGGTCCCGCTAGTTATTATTATTACTAGTGCACCAAACGCAACCCTTTTGTTGAATAAGTCATGAAAATATGTATTTGAAAACATCCTACCATCCCGTCGAAAAAGTTCACAATACCTCAAAATTCAAAAAGTCCACGAACTTCACACCAAGTCCACGTTGTCCACCAAGTGCACAAAAGAAACCCAGTTCACAAAGGCCCCTGACCAGGCCTTCACTAATAAGCCGGGAATTCCCGGGTTCGTATCCTGGATACGGTTTGGCAAAAAGAAAAGTTGGGTGCCTTGAATTTTTTTTTTCTTCAGTATTAGATAGGGGAAAAATAAGGTTTCGGACAGACGGACGGACTGACTGGTAGACGGCTCTCTTATTACTGTATAGATTAGGTATGTGTGCACTATAGGTTTAACAGGGAAAAAAGTCTACGAAACGCCACTGCATGCTGTGTAATATTGTTGCAAAACAGCCTCCTGGTGCTCCTTGGCATATACCCCATTTTTAGCACATCGATCGTTCTGAATTAAGGTATTTAGAATCTTTCTTTATCATTGAACAATAGTTACCTCCGCCAAGAAGGTTATGTTTTCGTCGTGTTTGTCTGTCTGTCACCAAGATAATTCTAAAAAGTTATGAACTGATTTGGACGCAATTTACAGGAATTGTTAGGTATGTTAGGAGGAACAGATGATTAACTTTTGGTGAAGATATGTCCGCCTGTTTGTTTGTTTGTCTGCCTCATTTTTCTCTATGCCATAACACAAAAAGTTAAAAATGGAATTTTATGAAATTAACATGAGTTGTTAGGTATATATCAAAGAGTAAATGACCAAATTTTGGTAATGATCCGTTTTTTCGTTCGTTCGTTACTGTTTTTAATTTTATACTTGTTAGCACAATAACTCAAAAAATAAAGATGGATCTTTTTGAAATTCATAGGGGTTGTTAATAATGTTGAAAGACATAAATGATTCAGTTTTGGCGCAGATCGGCTTGTTCGTTTGTATGTTTGACTCATGTTTGTCATAGCGTTTGCTAGCAGTATAACTCAGAAAGTTATTAACGGATCTTCAAGAAAATTGTACAAGCTGTTATCACTTCATCAAAAGACACAAATGATTGGATTTTGGAGTTTATACAAAGAAAATTGTGGTTTCAGAGCCAATTTGATTTTTTGTTACCGCTGCCTCGCTTGGCGGAGGTATGCGCTCTCAGAGTGCTCTAGTTATACGTGCGCACAGCTATTTGTTGTTTGTATGTGAAAATGCTAAGTACTTTAAACTGATTGGCTATCTCATAGCTTGGTGTCCTGACTTACGCAGGTGTGAATTGTATGCCCGGCGAAGGAGGCAGAGAGATATTAGGAGTATGCTATGCGATAAAAATTGCACAATGTAAACAGGCCTTTAATGCTCTACTAGAGGAGGGGGGTGTACATATCATTTTAAGCTTGCAATATAAAAAAACGTAGATATAGTCTGGGAGAACGGATCTCCATCAATCAGCGCCATTATCTAATTATACTCAGCGGACATCAGTCAGATCTGAGCAGGACATCAGTCAGATGTGAGCAGGACATGAGCATAATACTCACGCGTAGGTATGGGTGAGCTCTACAGGGCTAGTCACAAGAGGGCCCATGTACTTGGCGTCGGCGTGGGTGGTATTGCAGCGCATTTGGAAGCCGTAGCTCTCTACCGGACTGCCGTCTCCCCAGTCAATGATGAGGCAGGATATGGGCGTCAGGATGTCGTACACCCCGAGTATTGTCTTCGGTACGTTCTGAAGGAGGGTTGTTCATGTTAACTGTAACTTATTAGCGGCTAATGGAAATGGGACCATATAGCGCGTAATAATGTAATAATGTTAAAAGCAATAATCTTAGAAAATATTACGATTGCACAAGAATGATTGGTAGCCTTGAAAGGAAGCCATCTCAGGCTCAATGTAACTTCTAGAGTCCATCGAAGTTCGACTCCTTCGAAAATAGAATGGACAGAGGTAAAGTGGTTTAAATAAACGCAAATCTTGCAGTAGATTATCAACTAAGCGTAAATCTGTTGTAGATCGACTGAAGATAAAGCCTCGTCACTCATTTAAACTGCGGAGTTTGCTTTCTTTTTAGAAGCTAATGTGCACTATATTTTTTACAACTTGAGAGGTAAAATATTCGAAACCATTCAGGGTGACACCGGGAGTTGGCATCGGCTATGAAGCTAATATTGTGACCATAATTCAAGCCTTGTTATATGCAGAAGTATTTTGGAAGAGATGAAGAATTTGAGGAACGTACGTTGTACCACTTAACATTATGGTGAAGTGAAACCGATCAATAGTATTACCGGCTTGCCCAGCGTGAGATCCTGATCTTCAAGTCTGAAATTGGCGATCTTGTTGACGAGCGTAATGTTGATGGGAGGTGAGTCGACCCAGCCCTGCACCGTGTTGTAGCCACTGACGATCACAGTGTAGTTACCTGTCTGATATATATAAAAAAGAAATCTTTATTATAAGAGCATCAGTTGATTCACCACAGCAGCAGGCACTAGGAGTCGCAATAGCTGTGATATGCGGTGCAGGCCATGAGCTCAGATTAAGTATGCAATCAGCAAATGTGGTGCCAAAACACGCAAACGAAAACAGAAACCAATTTTTTGTGCCAAAAAGTTACAACTTCCCTACTTTTGAAATAAGGTGATTATATCTTATTCTGAAGATGCAGGAAAGAAGAAGCGACCGAAAGTTTCGTTGCAGGTATAAAAAGAACTAGACTCCAATCAATAAGAATATCCAATGAAATGTGCCATATACCTCCATGGACAGCTAGAAATTTCACTGACTACGATACAGGATCTTCATTCAGGTAACAACTCATACTAATCTTTTGGAGTCGACAAAAAATGTTGTCCATTAGTCTTACGTGTTATTGCATATATTAATCAGCTGTGACGATTCGGATGAGTTTCTGTACTTGTGGGTTGTATAATTAGCTCCTTACACCGAATATCAGATGCGGCACAATCCAAATTATCTCCATTCTTTTTATAACTCTACTGCACTCTATCCTGACCCACACGCGGATTGAACGAGTATAAACGCGTCTAGTTGCAGAGATTGAAATCAATGGAAGTGTCAGCTAGACGGTCAGAAGGAAAAATAACTTTCGCGTTTTATATATTAAACACGCGCAGCAGACGGTTACCCAGAAAAAGTGTTATATAATATGGAGAGATAAAGAAATGTATGACAGTCCAAGCTAGCGGTCGATCAATTTTTATCGGCTGGAGCCTCTTGGCTTCCAGATGAGTTCCTATAGCGCTCTATGCGGTACAGTATAGCGCCCATATAGTACAATATAGTGCCCTATAGTGTTCAGTATATCGCCCTATACTGCATCTTCTCACAAACACACACATACATACGAACACAAAACATTTTTAGCACAGTAAGTGGTCTACCAACAAATTTTTCCAGAATCTCATAACTAACCAAAGCTTTTGTCTTATCGTACCATGATCTGTTCATCGCCCTGTGATGTGGTCAGATGTACGGTTAAGACATTCGTTCAGGGCTCCCTAGACAAGATCCAGTGCGTCAAGAGAGGGATAAAAAGAACAAATATGTAGTTTTATATGAAGTTAAATAGGAAACCCAAGCACAAGAGTCCTCGCGAGGGTACTGCGAATCGTATAAAAGACGAAGAAAAAGAATGGAAAAAAGTTTATTAGGCATTGTAAGAAAAAAACGGAAGAAAGCAAACTGCTCAGGCTATGGAACCGTCCTCTCAGAGAGCCAATAATACTGCATTATAAATTATGTACCGTTTGAATTCGTACTTACTTCGGTGAAATTGTAGTTAAATTCAAACGTCTCGTATGGAATCTGATCTCCAGTTTCTTCCACTCCCAGTTCGATTATCTGCAGCTTCCACTGATCTCCTTGTCCTAAGGGAAGAAAGCAGAGGAACTTTAACATCGGTAGTGAATAAGTTCTTCAAACATTCTCGCTCCATTAGTCCGTGAAAACACAGTATTAGGAGCGTTGCAGACACCCATTTCCAGCTATGACGACCACAATAGAGCGTCTGTATCTACAGTGACGATCACTACAATCCTAACATGAAAGGAACTGGAACGACCATCAGTCAATAATTGTCCAACAGAGACAGCGTTAAGTTTTTGGTGGAAAGCTAGGTACCTGGTGACGGCAGCACCAGGCAGAGCCACCTTACAGTAAACTTCAACGCCCGTGGTCTGGTAGCAACATAGTATCATAATGATACAATGAAACAAGCTCATCTCATCAGGATTAGGCTATGATTCCAACGATGCAGTGCCATCGGGAAGATGCAATATACTGTACCCAACTACTTCAGAATTATGATTCTGGTGTTACCGTGGCGGGCTGTCGACAGTGCCATTTTGTTACATTTTTGTTTTGTTGTTAATTTCAACTCAGGCTATCGCATACTGCTGATGATGTATCTATTTTTATTAACAAACAATATTTAATGTATTGGCATTGGTAGATGGGCGCTCAACCGTTATTCCGCTGCAAATCAAACGAGTCGTGACTCGCCACGCATATTTCACTGATTAGGTCTTTTTCAGCTAGTCTATGGTTTCATACGGGTTAAGGATAAGCGCTAAAAAGTAGATATTAGCCATACTTCTCACCAGTGCGAGCCTTAGGGTAGATCTTAGTCAGGTGGTTAATGATGTACATTTCTCCGTTGAGGCCCAAGCCTTGCATTTCAAGATCTTGTTGCATCCAAGTTATGTCCGCTGTCACATTCCGTATGGCTTCCTTTACCTCGTACTGAAACACATTAACGATATTAATAATGATAATACTACATTCTGCCACTCTACTCGCATCTAAATTTTGCTTACTGGTACATTCGGTTTGGCTTCATTAATTGTTTACCGTGGTAACAGAAGAACAGAAGAATCATTAACCTTCTATTAGAAAAAAAGTTGGGACCCGTTTTCAGCAGTATTGTTCAGTTCGTGAAGGGTTAACTACAGTATTGAGGGTTCAACATTTACGATGTAACATAAATAATTCCCAAGTTATGCTTGTTAAAGGCAACATCGCTTTGACCGAACACCCGTACCAAGAAACCCACATGCATTAATTTGTAGTAAAGATAAATTACCTCTTGGACTCAGAAGAGTATACGTCTCCACGCCAAGTTATTGCTTCGTAGACGAATGACAACTCCACAATTCTACCCTCCTCTACCGTCGTAAGTTCATTATTGCTCCCCCTGAATTAGTTAACAATGGCAGAAATGCTGACGCCACACTGCCAACCACCAAGATTGTCCTCGCTGATGTGGAAAAATTACGTCCGACTACGAAGGAAGCAACGCTCTTAGCCACAGCCCCTGGGCTTTTGTCGTGGTGGGCAGTGGCGCATACAGATGGAGTGAGTTATTAACGACTGTATACAGTCATTGTGAAGGCATGCACTGGGACGAAGTAATAAAGATGCTCATGTGGTCTCATATATGAAGGTAATTGCGAGTAAGACACCAACGATGTCCGGAGACTAGATCCAGTAAGTAGTGACGTATATATATATGTGAAAAAATTAATACTAAATATATAGATTTATTTTCGTGTGCAGATTATTGTTACTTCCTACACATTTCTGCTCGAAATATTTTTATTGATAATGATATTGAGTATACGGTTTGCGAATGAATATATATTTTTACCTTATTACTTTCGATGTGTATCCTAATACAACACAAAATGGTACTCGTATTTATGAATGCATTCTCTTTAATGCAGCTGTTGAGTACCTTGTGAAGTTTTATACCAATATTAGCATTCCTTCTACATTACAAGGACATAAATAATAAACAAAGGATGTAGTATTCTTATATAAGGCGACCTTTTTTGATAAGGAGCACTCTACCTCGATCCTCATAACCACTTTGTAAAAACTTGACCTGCAGTTTGCTACACTGCCTGAGTAAGAGTTGCACTTAAGTCCCTACGTCACGACTGCAGGGGTGGAGACCTCGTTGGTCAGTAAGGCGGTGACTATCGTTCGATTCAATACCTCAGCAACAACGCAATACACGTACCTCCGTAGTGACTGTGGTGGTGGAGACCTCGTTGGTCAGTATGGCAGTGACGCTGTGGTTGCCTGCCAGCGACGAGACTGTGTCACTCCACATGAGCGCCACCGCCGCTCCGCTGGCCCCGCCGGGGGGCGACGTGCCGTCGTACGTGCCGAAGTCGTGGACGAAATCCGCTGCAAGATCAGCGTCATAAGTTAATTCAGGCCTTCCACTGTGACATGGCGCGCACTTCAAATACTTTGTTTGAGTTGCTATCCGACAAGTATTAAACAAATGATTTCTCTGCTTTCCTGCATTTGTTGTTTTGAATTCTATTAAGATCATCTCTGATGTACCCACAGACATGTAGTGCTGCACAGTGAGATCTTATGGATGATCGTAACTTGAGCATAAAGAGCTAATGAAGCTGGTGTCTCCACTGACAGTGCAAGTTGACCGGCGTTGAAGTTGCGGTAGTTGACTTTAATTTGCAGAGTTCAGCATCGAAGTAAAAGAAAATCACAATCATCGTAAGGTGCGAATCTTTGTTTAGGTTGAGGGCCCGTCGACGTGTTCCTTCACGATGTTAACAGAGCGGGTTTCCAAGGCTTTGTTTTCAATTTGTTCATGCAGTAATTTACTTATCTGCATCAATAAAAGAATTAACAAAAATTAATCAAATTTGAAAACGAAAATAATAGCACAAGAAGCTGTCGGGATGAACCTAAACAGAGCTTTGTCAGCTTATACAAAGCCGTGACGTTACGATTCTCATCTGTACTGCCTCAACAACGCTTGATAGGCAATCGAGTGAGTACGTCAGGAACGTGAGTATTATTATGTCAGAATACGTTTTCTACTTAGCACATAGGCTGCAACTCCAAAAATAGACAATAGTTATTATATTACGCAGTACAATATATACAGCAAACATCGCGGCTAAGGTATAAGGCAAGTAACGAAGTTTTATTTTGTCTATAAAATATGCGAAATTATTGTAAATTTTCTTCTGCAACTGAATACTATAAGATGGCAAGAACTCACACTGGGGGCTTTCTCCAGCTAATAAACTTAACAAAAACCACTCTGGTACTAAAGCCAATTTTGTGTAACATATTTAGTACACACAAAAAAATGCCCGTTGCTATGACCTAACTAGATTAAAACTGCTTGGTTGTGTATGCCACATTACACTGATCGATACCAACCCTTCACAACTACAGTTGTAGACGACCCATCTGGTTGGATGATTTGGGTGGTGATGTTGATGGTAGCGTTCCAGGGAGGATGGGCAGTAGCTGGCCAGTCCAAAGTGAGGGTGTAGCCAGGATCCCAGTCGTAACACGGGCAGGCGGCCGTCATCGTCCACAGGTCCGTGATGTTCGGGATGACGCGGATGAAGCTTGTGAAGTTGACCTGCCAAGTCCAAACAAAAGGAGGTTTTTAGGCTTGTGGCCACCGAAATTCCGCTCATGCAAAAGTGATGCATACCGTACTCGTATTAAATTACTAACTAAACGCGTTTACTAGCAAGTAAAATTTAACGTTTCGGGACGGACGAATCCCATCTTCAGAAAAAAATCTACAATCTATCTAAAATTATTTTTTTTTTCATTTATTCATTCGTAGTTAGGATAGCATAGGTGTGGTCGGGATGAGGTCTAAAAGGCAAATGAGCGGAGCTACGTTGAGAGGCTGGATGTCAGCTCTTGTACAGCCGGCTGATGTGAGTCTACTGTTGAACTGTATGAAGCGGTACAGATGAGGTCATAATGTTAAGGTTGGGTCCGCTCCTATGGATGTAGAGGGACTCTAGTGTTGTCAGTTCGATAGGATTGGAAGAGGCTATGATTGAGAAGTCATTCCTGCTGATGGGATGGTTGTTTTGTTCAGCATGTACGCGGGGAGCTGAATGGGATGGTTTTGCTAGTGGTAAACCGGTTCGACTAGATATGCCTAAATGTTGGTCAATACGGGCTATGAAATGTTGTCCAGTGCTACCGATGTACAGGGCATTGCATCCTACACATTCAAAACGGTATATAAAACCTGACAGCAATAGTGTGGGAGGTTTGTGTTTAAATTTAAAGTAGGAACCTACGGTAAATGTGTTTTTATAAGAAAATTTGAGATTTATATGTGGGAAGGCTTCAGAAAAGGAACATTTTCAATGTGTTTACTGAACCTACAGAGATTTTGTTGTAGCATGGAAGCGAGTGGAAGAAGTCTAATTTAGGGACGGAAGGTTTGCTAATGCCGGCTTCGAACAGTTTGTCTAGGAACAGTTTGCAGTAGTGGTGTAGAAGATGGTGCGGATAGCCGTTGTTTTTGAAGAATGTTCGGAGAAAGTCAACTTCGTTTGAGAAGGCAAGGTAGGAGGAGGACAAATGGTATGCCCGAAACAGTAAAGTTTTGAATGCATTGATTTTAAATTGATCATAGCAGTGGCTGAAAAAACTTGTCCCTAGGCCTGAGAAAGTGGGTTTTCTGTAAACCCCAGTGGTAATTGTTGAGTCTTTGGTTGGTTACTGAAACATCTAGAAAAACTAAAGAACTGTTAGACTGATCTTCGGCACTAAGCTTTATATTTGGATGTTTTCTATTTAAATATTGCAGAAATAAATCTGAAGCTGTCCGATTGTTAAACATGAGAAAGACATCATCTACATAGCGATGATAATGGATCGGTTTGAAATTGTTAGGGCAATCGCTAAGTCATAGGGTTTCGTGGTACCACAGGAAGATATTTGCCAGAGAGGGACTCAGCGGGAAGCCCATGGAAAGTCCGTCTATATGTTTGCACAGTCAATTGTTGAACATGAAGAAGGAATCTTTAATGGCGAGACTCAGGAAAGTCTTGAACGTAGGTTAGTCCATGTTGTGGAATAGCTCTCCGCGGTTAAAAACTTTGTTACAAATAATATCTATAGTTTCGTCTACGGGAATGTTGGTGAAGAGGGAGGTGCTATCAAAGCTAGATAAGTAGGCATTGGGAGGCAGACGGAGGTTTTTGATGCTATCTCCAAACTCATATGAATTGCGCAAAGTATAATGATTAGTTGTTAAAGGTTCCAGTAATGGAATAAGGAATTTTGCGATAGCGTAGGACGGTGTTTTGTAAGCAGCTAGAATTGGTCTTAAGGGAGCACCGGCTTTGTGTATCTTTGGAAGCCCATACATGATTCCAGGGAAAGCACCTGAATTGTACAGTGAACGGTAAATCGAATAGGTTATGATCCCTTGGTCTAACAGTTTGTTTTCAGGAATCTAGGTATTTTGTCGATGAATTTAAGCCTACTTATCTAGCTGGTATCATACCTAGGTACTTGCATCGCTTTGACAGGGCGTTCGTCGCATAACTTATGTAGACCGCGTTACAGCACTTCTCAGTACACGACTCCTGCCTGTCTGCGGCAGGTTTGGTTGGTCTGGTCGAAAAACATGAATTTAATTTGTATGGCTTGTAATATGCTTCTAGCTTAACGGAACTGCCATTGTAAACAGGCTTTACGTAACGGTGAATGATGTTTCTGAGAGTTTTACGGTCGATTTCGAATGAGGAAATGCATTCAAATTGTGCATAAAACTGCACAGAATCATCACCTCTTTTGTCGCTCTTATTACAATCAAAGCTCTGGCTTAGCACGCTCTCAATTGCATTCTCGACTGACTTTCGCTGGTATCTACAGATTGCGAACACTTGTTTTAAGTCTTATGACTTCGCTGTGAAAACCCAACCAAGAGCTCAAAAGTTATAGGGCACGACGGACTGAGGTTTTGACTACAGATTTTTTTGTAAGTTAGCAGCGTGTGAGATTCGAAATTGGCATAGTCACCTGTACGGGATGGCTTTACGTAAACGGAAGTTGTGATTTTACCGACCTCAACCGTCAGATGAACGTCTAGAAAGTGGAATTTATTGTTTTGCATTATTCTGCCCTTAGAACTTTCGAGCTCTTGGCTCGATTTTCACAGCGAGGTCCAAAGACTAAAACAAGTACTTCCCATTATTATGCTGCTAGAAGGCTATGGCGTAATTTTATGTTCAAAATACAGGAAGCGAGAAAAAATAGCTTGCACCAACGTTTGTATTAAAAGCATAGATAAAATTTTAATTTTATCAACAATTCGTAATGAAGCAGGGATACAACTTTCTCTGTCATTTGCATGGACATACGCAATGATGAAATTTCACCAATAGCACTTGCAAGAAAGCTGAAATAAAACTGCAGTTTTAATAGTTACTGCTTGCAAGGAAGAGGAGATTGAGTTTTAACCATTATGCTAAGCAAATAGAAAAAAAAAATACTTACATATAACAAAAACCTAGAAGCATCACATATCACTGGCAAGATAGCAGATACCTATAAAATTGCACTAGCTATTGTTGCTAGAAAACAGCGATGAAGCGCACATATCTTTTTCCAAAGGCACCATCGACGGAATTGCCCTAACCATTTCCAAGAAAGCGTTTACAAAGAAAGAAAAAAAAAAAATTGCTCTTGGAGATGGAGACATGAATGGGATAACTCGCGTAACTTCCGAAGAGGATGCTCGAGCATGACCGGAAGGTACCCCATGTTGTTACCGACTGAGGTCCACATCGATAACGAACGCAACCCATCTGTAAATTTTGTTAGGAAATTGAAGGCAAAACAAGCTGAAGTAATGCGCATGAATTGATTTTTTAGGAGAAATTTACCATGTGGTGACTTTATGTGGTGACCAGCAGCAGGTGTGATGTCACTGACGCTCGTATACATTAAAAGATCTCCTTAATTTTTTCGTTCTGACGAGAAAAACTTCAGAAAAATGAAAAAAATTCGAAGAATAGTGAATATGCTCGGTAAACAACGGCAAAAGCATTATAAAATGGCAGTCTAACTCTTCGAAATCATTCATTAAACTCATGAAAACAAAATAAGTTAATAGCTCTGAAGCCCTAGCTGCACTTTCGGCCGGCGCACAAGCTAATATCATAAAACAGCTCCTGGGCGGACAAAAAAAAATAAAGTCTATAATATTAATAGCGTTGTTCCTTCGTTCGTTCCTTCGTTCGTTCGTTCGTTCGTTCCTTCCATCGTGTGTTACGCCCTTCAATAATAGATAGAAGAAAATTGGAGCGAATGGTTTTAAAGCTCAGCAGATCGATGACGAGGTGGCAGCAGAAAGCTCAAGTGAAATCCTTATCCCTTTATTATTTGAATGCATGTCTAGCCACGTTGGATATTTTGGCGATCCTGTTCCCATCTGATGGAATTCAGGAAGCAATTGCAGAAGAAGGCTAAATTTAAAATATGATATTAATCGTTATTGAAAATGAATGCAGTTCTTGCTCTTCCAGCCTCTCTTGCCGTTCCCGTGGAGTCCGACAGTCATTACTTTTCTCCGCATCGAAATTA
>LQNS02001578.1:354213-383338 GCA_001587735.2 Parhyale hawaiensis | reverse complement strand
AAAAGATTGCAAGGTACCCCACTTTTTTTTTTTCGCCGAAAAAAAATTGCAAGGTACCCCACTTTTTTTTTTTACATTTTGAAATCTGAATTTTCTCCTATCTTATTCCCATAGAGCGTGGCAGGAAAGATATAAATATATAAATAAGTAAATAAATAAATAAATAAAAACACGACGTGAATTATTATATAGTAGATTTGGGAATACTAATGCTGAAGAAGTGTATCACTATTTCTGTAATATCCAATAAATTAACTCGTATATAGAGCATGGATGAATGTAGTAATTTCAGTTAAAAACTATTCATTAAAGTGTGCATTGTAAAATATGTTTGTTTGAAGTTAAAGGTGAGGATTACGGGCAATCAAATGAGCAAATGCACATGGACTGTCCGCTGCATCACTGTATTAAGAGCTTCACCAAAATATGGTGGGTACACTTTAGACACCGTGTACAGAGAATGTGACGGAAAGGGACGTACGTTAGAAACAAGTGCAATGCTACTGAGGAACTTCAACTGTAAATGGAACTAAAGCAGTCTGAGAGCGCGTACCTCTGCCAAGTAAGGCAACGGGAGCGAAAGTTCAAATTGACTTTGAAACCATGATTTTTATTGTATCAACTCCAAAATCTAATCATTTGTACCTTTTAATGGTATTAACAATTTATATAATTTCTTGAAGATTCTTTCATAACTGTTTGAGTTATGCTGCTAACAAACATCATGGCAAAAATTAGTTAAACATACAAACGAACCAACAGATCTGCTCCAAATTTAGTCATTTATATCTTTTACCATTACTAACAACTCCTGCAAATTTCATAAAGATCCATTCAAAGCATTTGGAATTATTGCGTAATAAACATTATGACAAACACAGCTGAATATGAAAACGAATCAACCGATCTGCACCAAAAAAAAAAAAAACATTTTTGCCTTTAACATTATTAGCAACTGTAAATTTCATGAGGATCCATTCAAAACTTTTTCTCAAACAAAGAAACAAGTCAACCGATCTGCACCAAAATTTAATCATTCATGTCTTTTAACATTACCAACAATTCTTTCAAGTTTCATAAAGATTCATTTAAAACTTCTTGAGTTACAGCGCTAACAAAATAAAACACAGAAACAAACGTGCGAACAAACAAACAGATCATAAGAAAAATTGGTCATATACTCTTTATGATATAGCTACCCAACAACTCATGTAAATTTTAAAAAAATCCGTCCATAACATTCAGAGTTATCTTGGTGACAGACAGAAAAACAGACAAAGAGACAAACAGATAAAGAGACAAACAGACAGAAAACACCGACGAAAACATAACCTCCTTGGCGGAGGTTATTAGTATTCCCAGAGCCTTTCTTACCAAAATATTACCCAAATGCACAGCTGTAAAAAGAAAGATGGATCAATTCAAAAATTAAATTATACATAGTAAGTCATTTTAGATTTCTGTACGCTCTAATGCAAGAATGAAGTCTTCATTGCTATAACAATTAATGTAGAGCGAATATATGTTCCGATGATCGTTTTAGTAGCTACCAACAACTAGTGCGCGTTCTTTTGGCCTTATGTATTTATTGTGGATTACACACAGCAGTAGAGCGCAAGTAAAGCAGCTGCAGGGCACTGCTCTTGCAACTGCAATCATGTCGGAGTTTGAAATGATTTAATACGAGAATGCTCGTTGCATCTGCATGACCAACATGATTCAGCACGTATTTTCCGCTGAATTTCCCCTGTGTTTCATGCCGTGATGTCATACATCCACCACAGTTTTCCCCAAACTTGGGTCAAAATTGATAAAATTAAAGTAAAATTCAGGAAGCTCGTTACACAACGTCTACCGGCGTTCGGAGGGGAAGAAGCCAGCAGGGCAGCAAAAAGAAAAATCATTTGCACAGATGGCAATCTCACATCGAACCAGAAACTCAGGAAAAACATCAGTAAATGATTCCGGAACGTATGGCGTTAACAGCCAGTACCTGGATTTTGTGGATTTATTAAAGCTTGGCGTATACAATAATCATTTCCTCCATTTAATGTACCAAAGTGAAGGCTCTTATTTTATCACTTCATCATACTGATCCAAACGGTAGAATTATTGTGACCAACACGGGGTTTAATCCTAGTTATCCCAGGCCAAGATATTCCATTGCAATGGTTTATTTGTCCTACTGTGATCCAGTGGAATAAATAGAATTTGTTGGGAGGTAGTACAGCCCGGTGTGGAGAGGGCTAACCACGCCCGTAAATATCCGGATCCGAGTTATTAAAAAAAATACCCCTAAATCTTGCTACTATTAATGTAATGTACGACGGACCCTGCGAGAAGCTTCTCTTTACGGCATAGTATAAGCGAACGCAATTATTACATAGTTGTTATCTTCACGTTATCTGTTCGAGCAGAAGATACGTAGAGTTGCACTCATCAAAACGCATGCTCAGACACTCCTACGTCTGAAAAAGATAGCACTAAGTAAGTCCAAAAGTTATAAGCACCTCTAAAAGTTCCTTCTGCTTTTTTTCAGCTACAGCGATGTCATCATTTTTTTAAGGAAGATTTTTGGATTGTTTGCAATTTTTATTTTCCGATCTGCTCATTATATTTCGAAACAGTGTGATTGGTGCGTGTTACTTTCCTTCATTAAATTCTAAATAAATACCTCCACCAAGGAGGTTAGTTCTTGTCATAGCTTGTCTGTCCGTTTATTGCTTGTCTGTCACAAAAATAATTCAAAAAGTTATGAACGGATATGCGTGCGATACGTAGAAAGTGCTGAAAATATTACAAGGAGCAAATGACAAATTTTTGTGCTGAATTGTCCACCATTTTCTGTGTGTTTGTTTTTTGTTTGTCGAATCCTGTCCTAAAAATTCACCGACCGACGTTCCAGAAGTTTGCAAGAAATGCTAGGAATTTTACAAGCATCACTTGATCAAATTTAGGTGATGATCAGATAAAAATCCTGAAGGCAGGACCAACTTGACTGCTTGCTACCATTTCGTTGTTATATGGGGTGCGTCTTTTTCACTGACGCATTCCTTTACTTAGCTTTCTTCCTACTACACTTTTTCTTTTAGCAGAAATTGCTGCACAACTTCTAATAAGCATCAACTGCAAAAAAGTTATGATTGTACAAAAGGTACATTAACGAATTTTGATGCCATATGTAGGTAACTAAACACGTTTTAAAATACTTTACATGTATGACATTTTTTTTTTGGGGGGGGGTGTGATTCTTCGTTTTTGAGATATTTGACTTCAAAGTTCACATCGTTTTTCTATGGAAAACGAGAACCGGTGACTCCAAGAAGCCTAATCTTCAGGTTAGGTCAGGCTAGGATAGGTTAGTTTGGGTTATGTTAGGCAAGGTTTGTTTCGGTTAGGTTACCTGGGGTCGCCGGTCATGTGTTCCCTTAGAAAAACAATGGGAACTTCAAAGTCAAATATCTCGAAAATCAAGCGTCAGCCCCATAAATGTAATGCATGTAAAATGTCTTGAAATGAGCTAATTTAGCTATATATGACCTAAAACATAAAAATTCGCTAGTGTACCCTTCGTAAAAATTTATAAAAACACTACAGTCAACATTTTTGGCATAATTACGCAGCCAGTACCTTTCCAAAATATTGTTACGGGTTAGATTGCGCTGAGGCGGTGGTCCATTGGTCCCAAGACGCAGGGCTCGTTAAGTGAAGGTGTTGTTCCATTGATTTCGGTAGGAGAAGTACGTAGTTTTATGACTGCCATTTCAACCCAGAGTGGAAAAGCTATGCGAAACTTTACCAGCGTAGTAAATTGTCTTTTAAACACACATTTCAGTTCACTAGGACAGTACAAACAATTTGCATGATTAATACGTGCGGAGACCGACAAAACTCTCATGTACACCTGTCGTCGGAGGCAATAATTAGGCAATGTCTTGTGTTGGCCTCGCCTTGAATGGCCCATGACTAACAAAACCTTCAAACCGTATAGGCACTGGAGCGTGTTTCATATACTACAACTCACGACTTGAAATAATTGTATGTCTGCCAAATATTCGTGTTTCACACTAGACCAATGCGGGATTAGAGATGAAAGTATGGCATTTAAATGAAACACATGGTAGCTACTAAAAGAATAATTATCTTTGCAGCCCTATAGTTAGACATTTTGATAATGAAAAGTGGACCGCTCATTTTTGTAAAATGGCTGCTTTGTATCAGCTAATCAAAGTCGACCGTCTTGTTTCAACTGTGAAAGTTGAATGGTATATACCAGCAATCAAAGTCAGCTGGCTTGCTTTATCAAATATGACCAGTTTGTTAGCTATCAAGGTCGACTGGCTCGGTTCAGCCATCAAAGTTCTCTGTTGCTAAGGTTAAAGCTCGTCGGGAGCGAGCATTAAAGTATGGTGCCGGCTCAGCATCCAAGCTAGGTTAAGGAGAGAACGTGCCAAGTCAGAATAAATTTGTAAAATCGTATCATCATACAGCTCTTCCTGTCTGAACTGAGATAGTTGCACTTCAGTAAGGTATGTGCTTCAACTGCTGCTAAGGAAAACCCCCAAATCCTAACCTCAAGCTGGTTTAGAATTTATTATCACCTTCGGCAAGGAGGTTATGTTTTCATCGTGGTTGTCTGTCTGTTTGTTCATTTGTCTGTCTCTTTGTCAATTTATCTGTCTGTCACTAAGATGACTGAAAAAGTTATGGACAGAGGTTATTAACGAAATTTACAGGGATTGTTAGGCATGTTAGTAGGAACAGATGATTAACATTTGCCGAAGATCCGTTTGTTCGTTGTTTGTTTGCCTCATTTTTATTATTACCATAACTTAGAAAGTTATGGACGGATTTTATGAAAATTACGTGAGTTGTTACGTATATTACACAAGTTAATTGACCAATTTCTTGTGATGATCTGTTTGATCGTTTGTTTGCCGCTGCGTTTGATTTTATGCTTGTTAGCACAATAACTAAAAAGTTATGAATACAGCTTTATGAAATGCACAAGAATTGTTAGTAATGTTAAAAGACATAATTGATTAAATTTTGGTGATGATCGGTTGGTCCGTTTGTGTGTTTGACTAATGTTTGTCAGAATGTTGGCTAGCATCACAAGTCAAAAAACTTAAGAACGGATCTTCAAGAAAATTACAGAAACTCTCTATACTGTTAAAAGGCACAAATGATTACATTTTGGCGTTAATACGAAGAAAATAATGGTTTCAGAATCAATTTTAGCATTTCGTTGCCTTTCCTCGCTTGGCGAACGCATGCGCTCTAAGAGAGCTCTAGTTTTATTTGTCATCTAAAGCATGCAATTTTGAGGAAGGCGCCTCGGCCGAGGTATCAGCTTCAATTGTAATGTGACATTTAACGATACAATGGACATGGTCTTGAGCACTTGGTACGCTTGATGCGTTGTTGGACGTCATGGGAGGCTACTAGCTACATACCAGACACTATTGACTATAATTACCTCCACCAAGGAGGTTAGGTTTTGTCGTGCTTGTCCGTTTGTCTGTCACCAAGATAACTCAAACAGTTATGAACGAAATTTTCACTGAATGTTAGTTATGTTAAGAATATCAGCTGATTAACTTTTGGTGGAAATTCGTTGATCCGTTGGTTTGTTTATACGCCTATTTTTTCTCAGTGCCGTACCTCAAAAAGTTATAGACGGAGTTTCATGAAATACACACGAGTTGTTAGAGTTGGTAGTAAGAGAAAATGGTCAAAATTTGTGATAATGTGTAGGTTCGTTCGTTTGTTGAAGTGTTTAATTTTGTGCTTGATAGTACAAATAACTTAAAAAGTTGCCTTTGGATCATTACGAAATTTACAGGAGTTGTTAGTAATGTAACAAAGTATAGATGAATAAATTTTGGTGCAGATTGGTTGGTCCATTTATGTGTTTGACTTTTGTTTGTAATTATGTTTGTTAGCAGCATAAATCAAAAAGTTATGAACGGGTCCTCAATAAAATTGTACAAACTGTTAATACTATCAAAAGGCATAAATGATTACATTTGGGTCTTTATACAATGAAAATCAGGATTTTAGAGCCAATTTCAAGTTTTCGTTACCGTTACCTTGCTTGGTTGAGGTATGCGCTTTCAGAGTGCTCTAGTACGTGATACTTCTTTTTATTTTCTCCCTAACAATTATTCTTGTAAAGCGTAGATACATGTTTGGAAAATATATAAAGAGCAAAACTTGGGAGAGACGAACAAGTTTAGTCTCGATGCCACGTTTTGACTACATGTAGCAGAATTTTTAGCCAATAGTTCGTACATTGATAACGAGCCCAGAGATACAACTGCTGGTGGAATAACCAAGTGCCCACAGTCTGCGAGCCGACAAAAACTTTCAGGAAATTGCCTGTAATCAGTAACTGTTGCGCAGACAAAAGTTGGGCCATCGACCTCTATTTGACACTCAGAGCACCATGCACTGTCACAGAATTATGGTATACACAGCAAAGAGTTCTGAGAGCGTTAGAGTAATGGCATTCTATTATAAGATCAGCGCTCGTTATTTTCCTGGACCTTGAAGCTAAACCAATGCTCCATACTTTCTTGTTATATTGATCAGGTAAGGCAACCTATGTTCTCCAGTCCAAAAGAGAACTTGTTCAATTTCAGTGCCATCAGCACCTTGCAACATGTTACTGCCTCCGTCAGGGAGTTTGTTCTTTCTGTTTTTTTTTTTTTTCTCTCTTTTTTTTGCTGTTCTGCTTGTCTGTCAGTAACATAAATTTGGATAAAAATGCACTAAAAGTACATTTTACGCGTTTTATCAAAATAAGGTTGTTGATGGAAGTATGAACAATAAAAAATAATTTTAGGTGAGAATGATTGAAGTCTGTGGATAAATACGAAACTAGCCCGGATATGGGCGGTAGTTAAACTTAAAATGTAGATAATGTACCAAAGTTAAATCTCTGGTGTCCCAGGAGTAAAGACAATCATCCAAGAAACGCAATGGCGTTATAGCACCTGTAATCGATGGATAAATGAGCAAATGGTGCATGAAGAGAATCATTAGATATATATAGATATCCATCAAGCGAAAAGATTATTTGATGAATTTTCTACATATGGGAATTTTAGAAATAGTCATGCATGACCAACAATTTGGGTTGTACTATCATTAAATTGATGAATAAAGGAGGAAGTAGTAGAGGAATGAGTAAAGTGGATGAACATCGCATGAATAAATCGATGAACATTTTTATACTAGCCTGGGAGAGCGTCCAGAGAGAAAACTTGAGGTGAAAGAGCGGTTTCAGTCGGTGCATAAGATGTGGAAATCTTAACCAATGGTGGAAAATAATATCCACCGGATATAAATTAGCCTAAATTGCTCTATTTCTTATCGACAATGAAGCTAAACTGATAAATTATATTATGCTGTTGAAACCGTATAAATTCGAGATACAACTTGACAACTGTGGGAAATAGAATAGGCGAATAAAATTCCACCTGCGAATAAAATGGAAAATTGTATATTTGCTTGTGGTGCGCTTTAATTGAACACATATGAAACTAGAATGCCTCGTAGTGTTAGGCTGCCGTGGGAAAAATTCAACGCTGTCCTTTATTATGGCCTGGTAACTCTAAATTTTTGCCATTTTTCGCACCAAAATCAGCCCACCAGACTCCTTGCAAAAAATTAGGAACATTGCTTAACTCCTTCGCCCTCTTTTTAGGTGGACAGACAAATATACAAGTACTCAAATCTTCAACAAAAACAGTATCACCGCTCACGGGTAATAAACAATATGGCGTTGGACGGTTTGATCGGTTGAAACCCTTAGTGCAACCTGAATATAAAGAATAAGCATAAAACCCGCTAGTGTATAACCGGTGTGAGTAGCTTTCTAACCAGTTCGCCGTAAGATTAGCCATTCAGAAACATAACGACGTTGGTGAAACGGTTGCAATCGGTGGATAAAAATAGAAACGGTCGCGAGCCAGATGTGTAGATTCCCAGGGGCTCGGAAAAAAGGCACCGTAAAAGTGCTGTTGTTGTAGGTTAGGTCAATCGCGTGCGCTACTCAATCGACCACAGACTGTCAGAGCTCTAGCGTCATGAACGGAAGGCTCAGATGACAGTTACATTTGAGACATTACATTGCTTCCCTTACCATAGATATGTCAGTGCCTTCTCAGTGAACTCTGAATATTAGTAACGTAGATACTGCATTCATGAGTAATGCGAAACCGCACTCCAATGGGTAGAAAGCGAACATCAAGAGAGGTGGTAACGATGAATTATTATCGATGACTTTTGTGAGGCGTCCAGGCTGATAATCAATAGCCGTCTCAAACTAATTGTACCCGCATAATTGCTTTTTCCGTCTGATGGTGAACATTTGGGGGCGTAAATAGTGAAATTAGTCGCCGCATCAATTCTTTGCTAGGCTCGAATGCTTGACAAGCAATGGGAAATTTACTTCTGAGCATAGCACGGCAGCAATTACTACAGTAGGATAGCACTATCGTCAGTGAGCAACAGTAGTTTGCTGAGTAGATTATCCACTAGCGATACTAGGTTGCAACAGCACTATTACAGACTACAAGGTCACCAAGTGCATTGCACGTGAGCAGTTCAAGGTTTTGTGGCTCTGCACGGAGCTTTGCTCTGGATTCATTTATCGACCAAAGAAGCCATTATTATTATCTTGGACATTTGTTAGCACCCGGGTAGTGCATTTTGTAAGGAATTTTCCAGCAGCTGCTATAGAGAATAAATGTTATGCAATAGTTGAGGTAACCTGGTTTTGCTTACATATAATGCTTTTCGTCACCAATTTTTTATATTGCTTACGATGCGCGACGCTGCAGGTTGCCTCTTACTATTTGGCATGTCTCGCAGCAAGTGTGTGGCAGCCGCTAAGCGAAATTGTTAAGCTGTAGTTCACTGGTAACGGAATCAGCGCCATTCAGCGCACGCAAATTTATCTTGTCCCCTTCGTTTGATGTTTTTCGCTTTGACTGATGTTTGTTCGCATTAATGGTTGATTCGTGAGCATTAGAGAGTTCTCGGAAACTCACAGCCGTTAGTACAGCACAACCTACCACGGCAACAGCATGACAGGCACTGAGTTCTGAATAGACAATGCCCGCGGATCGCAAACAAACGTCGCGCTGTTACCAATTCATAGTCGCTTTCTCATCGCAACACTACTGTCGATTTCAAGACAGCAGCCTGAAGCGGTGGCTCATGGTAATAAAGTGGATTAGTGGTGCTGCACAGTTCCATACCAGGATATTTGTGTTTCTGCCATGACGTAGACGACTGCTGCTGACATTACACTGTAGTTATGTCAGCAGCTGTCCTCTACTTCAGGCAAGAGTTACGACTGTCCTGGAAAGGAACTGTGTAGCATTCCCACATTAGCAGCCAAGAGCAGCCGCTGCTAATTTACGGTGGTTCTCACCAGCTGAAGCCTTGGCCGCTGCATAGTTCCGCCCGGTGCGAGGCACATTCAGCAGCCATGAGTTTCGACTGGAACGCCCCGTGACGTAAGATATTCACCAGCGATGGCAGTGGGAGACTGAATGTGTTGAGTCATTTGACATTTTTCACATTTAGGTCAATCAACATAACTACGAGTTTTTGGGTGGTAAGACATTCATTATATAAGTATACAAACAAATATATAGATCGACACAAGGAAGGTGAAAACAGTACCACCTCCTCACTACGTTCAGATGATAAATGTGGGAACCACAACTGACTCTATACGCGAATGATTTTCGTACGTAATTGGATACGAAATTTTCTTTTGCTTATTCTTTAGTAAAATGGAATAGTTTATCTAACAATATGTTTCTAACAAATTGAATAGGAGGTAGCGGAAAATTCTGCTTGGACCAGACTGTACTAAATTTGGTGTCCCTCCAGATGAAAATCGGAAAATTAAAGTTATTGTAACTATATCCCACTGCTCTTTTGATGATGACGAAAACTCGTCGATAATTACTCTTATCAGTGGCACAAATTTCTAGCTTATTTATTCACGATATGAAGACAAGCTTCGGAAAAGTGTACTTGGAACCGAACGATATAATTGGTGGTTCATGAAACCACTGCTCTGACGTTTCCTTTTTTATCACGTACCTATATTGCATATCTGATACAGCCATCGATCTGTCACTGGCACCGAACAAACTGAAGGCAATGCTCATGCAATGCAAAGACTGACTGTGATGTATCGATAGAGCACACGCCGTGACGTGAACCACAGAAATAAAGCGAATCTCTCCAGGTTTTAAATGAATGTCATTACTCATGAAAACCCTCGGTAAAAGCAATCTCAGTGAGAAGGCCAAATGCACACATTCATTCGCTTACTATTTGTTCTTAGCTTCGATTAGAAAAGGCGAAGCAAATTACTGAAATAAGCGGGCATAGAAATCAGGGCTTTGTCGTAGTATATACATTATACAGCAAACTGCTCTGCTTTAGAGCTGTTAATCAATAGACCTTCTCAGCCATTTCTGTGTCTGCTGGTCATGATCGATTGTCAATATGTAAGCATTAATCTTATGGAATATGTAAACTTTAATGTTATGCAACATGTAAACCTTAACGGTATTTAGTATGTCAACCTTATAGTTATGCAGTTTGTAAACGTTAACGTTTAATTTGCTAAGTCGCGATACCCTGCTGTCTGTATTCTGTGATTTTGGGCTTCAGAGCAAACCCCTACCGTTTTTAAGAATTCAAGACGTATTAAAATGTTTGGCACCTGAACCTGTATTTCCAGTAAACCAAAAGGAAATTAAATCCAATTGGCATGTACTGTAGAATATTAATTAAAGCAATATTCTATTAAGATCGAGATCTCCATGGAGGCTTTGTTCTACATGCTGCCAAACACAATGAAACGTTCTACCTACCTATAGATTCCTCCGAATTTTGTAGAAGTCTGAACTTGTCACAAGCGAGTGAAACAAAGCCGGACATTTACAACAGTGTAAATGCATTTAATTGATGTACTTCTGCAATTTTTTCAGAGACAAAAAGACCCACAGATTGCTGGGCAATATGGAAGTATGGCGTTATGAAGCTCTTCGGCGACAGTTGTCGCGCAAATCAACAACTTTGAGACCGACCATCGTTCTAATACAAGTAAACGTAAACGTAGGGAACCTACCTCGCCTCTGAATTCTGTGATGACGACGTCAAAAAATATTCGAGCTTCTCTCTTGGAAACTTGATAAATTACTAAATATGCAGTTAATGAAAATGAACTGTACTACAACATCTCTTTGTCAACGCTATTGACCTGCAAGTTAAACATCTGTTTCATATGTAACTTATAAGGAGATTAAAGCTTAGCTATTTGCATGGTACTTCACTTCCATATTTTTACTGCAGCTTATACATTTTTTAATGCAATATACAAATAGATACTGTATTCATTCTGAAAGTACCCTGCTTGAGGTAAATGAGCAAGCAGACTGTACAATGAAAGGGCAAAAACTGTGTTTCAAAGATATAGCTGAATAGCTATATAGCTACAACTATTAGAGTTTCATAGCTACCGTGTCACCTCCTTTTTTCTGAACTGTAGTTTCTCAAGAATACCCAAGGCCATTTCTATGCATATTTCTGTCAAGTTTTTTTTTAACAGTTTCCCAAACTGATCCAATGCAGATCTCTGCTGGATGGAGTACCGGCGAAAACAGTCAGTTCTTAGGTTATAGTTTTTCTAGGCCCCGAATTATAGGCAGTAAATTACTGACCTCTGGCCAGCTTGGTTCAACATATTCTAGGTTTCTTTTATTCTTCAGCATCCGAAGTGGCAAATTGTATTTAATCCCGGGCAATAGGAGCTGTTTCAATAATAGGAGTTGGCCTGGCCTCTCTTGATGGGAACGAGAGTTTGAAGCATAATGAGAGGCATAAGTAATCAATATTTTCTATTCTTTGGTATTTTGTCTATGGCTTGCCCCTAGCGCCTACATCGATAGTTATCCCATAAAACTCAAGTATTTTCATCGTTATGTTCTCAGTATCAAGTTTAAGTGCAGTTGCTTTTTGATTGGTTTTGATAGAAGCTGTGATCACAATTCTTTTGCTGCTTGCTGGTATTATTTTCATGAATACCATATGTTTCTTATGCAATCCTGATAATTCTTATAAAGTGGCATAGCACAATAATTCCCTTGAGCATAACAAATGTAAAAAAATTAAATCATGCGAAATAACTATTTCACATGCATTAATATAGAATTAATATCTCAAGCATAGGTCACTTACTACGGCGGTTGTACGTTGGGACAGGGGAGAAGGCTATCATTTGGAGCGATAAAACCACTTCAGTACAAAAATGACATCTGTCAGTGCAGGGCGACGTCAGTCATTTGCTTCGCAATATGATGAAAAACCGGTGTAAAATTGTGCGCTCCGGTCGGTTCTCTACATAAATTACGCTATTTCTACGGCGTGACGTTCGTGCAATTTAACGATATTTTAAATTAAATTGCTTACCCGTGCCTTAATGAACCGAACTGTAGGTCATGGTAGCTGTAGTTTGGATCGCAGTCTATACTTTGCGAAGGTAACTTTGAGAACTTATATTGGAGAAATTTAAAGGACTCATCAACAAAGTTAGAATGTTATTGCATATATTTATTTTATTGCTCGCATAATTAGTAGCTACGGTATTCATAACACTAGCAGTTAATGAAGCAAAAGGTGCTTGAAGCGTTCGATCGGTGTAGCATAGGTTTATTGCGTTCCGATACGATGCCAAAGTTTATAAAAATAGTTCAAAAATAGGTTTTATAGCGTTTCGGTTTGAATACTTGAACTTCGTTGAGCAACAAGTAAACAACTCCGATTAGTCTTATGTTGCAGTGTAGAATTTATGGCTGGCTGCTTTGTTCTCATTTCAGTTATCATATCAATTATGTACAATTCAAGTTTTCAGTCGGGACGCAGAGTGGCAAGTTTCCGAAACATATATATATATATATATTCAATGTTAAAAGTCCTTTTTAACGAAAGAGGTGAAGGCCATGGTTCAAACGTTTTGGCACTTTAACAACTGTTGGCGTTGTCACAAGCTTGAAAGAATAAGAAAATAGCAGATCGTAGAGAGCGGGGCTAAGTACAGCATATATGCAATGAAAACATCGAGAGTAGTCGGAAAAGTTTCTACTGCTTCCATTCTTGCGCTACGTGCCGTTAATTATTTTAGTACAAGGAAGTGGTGCCACTATTTTCGGAAGGCCACCCCTTTGTTATGTAATGAGCGGAGGACAGACGTGTCGACATAATCATCTCCGCCAAGGAAGTTATGCTTTCGTCGGGTTTGTCTCTCTGTTATTCTGTCTGTCAATAAGGTAACTAAAAAAATTATGAACGGATTTTGACGAAATTTACAGGGATTATTAGTCATGTTAGGAGGAACAGAAGATTAACTTTTGGCGTAGATCCGCCCGTCCACTTGTTTATTAGTGTGCCTCATTTTTCTCAAAGCTATAACTCAAAAACTTAGAGCCGGATTTTTATGAAATTTACATGAGTTGTTAAGTGTATTACAAAGAGTAAATGACCAAATTTTTGTGATTATTTGTTCGTTGATTCGTATGTTTCTTGCTGTGTTTGATTGTATGTTGTTAACGCAATAACTTAAAAAGTTTTGAACGAATCTTTATGATCTTACAGAAGTTGTTACTAACGTTAAAAGACATAAATGTTTAAATTTTGGTTTGGTGCAAATCGGTTGGTTCGTTTGTATGTTTGACTTATGTCTGTCATAATGTTTGTTAACCAATAACTCAAAAAGTTTTGAATGGAGCTTTATGAAATTTGCAGGAGTTGTTAGTATGTTAAAAGACAAAAATGGTTAAATTTTGGTGCAGATTGGTTGATTCGTGTCTATGTTTGAGATGTGTTTGTCATAATGTTTGCTACGCAATAACTCAAAAAGTTTGGGATGGATCCTCATGAAACTTACAGGATTTGTTAGTAATGTTAAAAGGCGTGAATGATTAAATTTTGTTGCAGCTAGGTTGGTTCGTTTGTATGTTTGACTCATTTTTGTCGTAATATTTGTTAGCAGCATAACTCAAAAAGTTATGAACGGATCTTAAAAAAAGAAAAATTGCAAAAACTGTTAATACCATCAAAAGGCACAAATGAGTTGATATTGGGGTTGATAAAAAATAATGGTTTCAGAGGCAATTTTGCATTTTCGTTACCGCTGCCCTACTTGGCGGAGGTATGCGCTCTCAGAGTGCTCTAATTTTATTGTGAATAGCTGAAATTTGACAATTAAGCCAAACTGAAGTCATTGCTAGGTTCTACCGACAACACCATTGCTTTCAGCTAATAAGCTAGTATGATCACGTTACCTTTGCACTAATAATTTTATGCAGATAGATGCAAAACTCGCTACATAACATGTTTTTAGTGCAATACTGAGAAGAAAAATGAAGGCTATTCTTTAGTGCCATGGTAAGCCATTCACTCCTTGTTCTTTATATGTTACTCAATTGAAACGCCACGAACTTGAAGAAAAAATATTGGTTGTGGGAAGGAAGTTCAACATCATGATACCACTGACAAGTACTTCAGTCATTTTCAAATCTTATGTTTGATATAATTTAGGAAGCTAAGGGCGCCTTGCATTTCAGTAAATGATTTTTTAAGCTAATGCTTCAGATGGGAGCAGAGACCATGTGAGCAACCAACGGAAATACTGTGCAGATAGGGGGATCGCACGCATTAGGATTTTTCACTAGTTGAAAATACAGTGTAAAAGGCCCTCTTCAGCAAAACCTGTCGAAAAAATAACATATTTACTCTTGGTCATTTACATTATGAAGTAAACAGCAGCGCTGGGGCGAGATTAATGAAGTCACAGAGATAGAGATTATCGCCTTATATGGTCTATATTCTAGTAAATCTAGAGACTGATAGTAGCCACGCACGGTGCGGTCTTTTCTACACTTGCAATATCTTTATAGATACAGCCAAGAGGGCAACTTACAGAGTCGATAATAACCGTTAACCGAAGTGGCTACAGCGTGGAGCAAATTACCGGGTGTGTGCCACACAAAAAGAACCACCAATGGCAGTTTTTACGCGGCAAGTCTGCACGCTGCAGAGAACCTTGCACAAAGCTTTGGCTGAACTTGAACTGTTCGGCAAGTATAAAAAGTTCGTGGTAGCCTCAATTCTGCTGATATCAGCATTAATAGATGCTTGCAAGTCACTGAATACTTTTTACAGCAAATAAAAAAAGCAGGCACTAAAATTGTAGCACGACGTATCATCAGCAAATTCTAAACTCATAACCTGAGGATTGGTCTGATATTTTTCATACCTACTGTGCATATTTGGGGCATGTAATGATAATAAATAAATTTAAGTTACTTAAAGGTAACAAATTACGATAATTTCAGTTTTCTATCCTGATAAGCCTGAAATATGCAGAGTAGGTACCTAAAATAACAGGCTGAATCTAATAATTTGAGGACGTACAGACTCAGCCCTGTAGTTTAGGAGGCTTTGGGAGTACTCATAAATTCGGGTTCTCCTGGCCACGGGGTTATGCCCGAGCAGTCTACACTGCAGGGGAGAGTGTTGACTTGTAAAACCAGTAAGACGACCGAGGACTGACGGAAAAGCCTACAGTATCCGTGCTGGAGAAACATGGCAAGAAAGGCAGTTCTTGGCAGTGCATTGGGAGGCGTGCCGCTTGTGGAGCAACACCTTTAGCGGAAGATTGACGTTATGTGGCAAAAAAGTGTGACCTTAGTACCCTAGGGCTACTGCTCACAGTTCAGACTCTGATCTAGATGCCTTGCTATTTGCGTCTCCATCGGTAATTGTTGCTGAATACAGCTTCACCAATCTGACATTGTTTCCCCACTTCATATTCTTGAGAAAATGCATAGCTGAGCTATCTAGAATAGCCTCGTATACATCAATATAATCTTTTTTTCTTTTGCATTAGTGAGCAACGAACTTCTTCTTTCTCTGAGTAGATAATTTGGTAGCAACTGTGGAGGATCGGTCCAGAACCGTATTGACGATCTGTAGTACTTACTTCATTCATTGGCAATCACAAAAGCATTCATCACACGTCATTCCCCGCGCAGGGCGAAGCACATGTCAGTCGACTAATGCAGCGTTAGTTTGTTAGCTGCAAAGCTAAATTGCGGGCAGATAATACAATACAGCGATATTGAGGGTATATCTTAGAAATTTCCTGACGTATTTTTGCAAATGTTGCAAATAAGTAATCACAGAAAAAATAATGAAACTAGTTATGAGACCTTAACATGCCAATTAAAGTATACCTACATACATAGAACTTTTACGTTGCTAATAGATGATGGAGGAAATATTGACTGCAGTAGAATTAAACCGATGTTATTGTGACAGATTATACACGCATGTTGCCAATACAAAGCGAGGGTACGATATACTTATATTCTTTAGCAAGAGATACAGCATGAACGATCGATTTTTCATTAATACAAATAGCACTGATTTGCAATGTCATCCAACGGCAGTTAGCAAGACACTGACTCTTGCTGCATTGGTAGTTATTTCGGTAGTGAGAAATTCTACTGCACAAGTCCCCCCTGCGTCAGCTGAATGCCTTCAAGTTTACGAAACAAGCGGTTGCGCTTACGAACAGTTATACTCCATAGGAATTATTTGTTTCGGGTGTACTTGCGTTCGAGTAGAGCTCAGGCGCTAGCGACCGGGACCGGTCCATCGGAAACAACTGATCTCAGTTTAGTTTTAATTTATTGGGAAATTAATGGCAATTTTGGCATTATTGGCATTGCGCATTTGGATCAAGTTTCAGGTGTTTGTTCCAAACCGATGAAGTTTTTTTTTTAGACGACCGAGGCATTGAGTTTGAGGGAATCTGGAGAGCGATCGGTTTGCGATTAACCCTTCACTGCTTGGCGTATCATTTATGATGCCGCTATTGGATGGTGATATTATTACCCAAAGGCAAATTAAGTTCAGCATCTAATCAAAAGTAGCAACACTAAATGGCATGAGAAGAAGAGAGAGATCATCATTAGCCTTAGCTAATGATATTAGCTCTTTTCTATAGAACTTATCCAGATCAGCATTAGAGACACTAAGTTCAATTAGGATCATCTCCCTTATTACGCTATTCACTACAAAGGTGTGGAGTATTAGGTAGGTTACACACTGGAGTATTCCAGATTGCAATGGCGTAAGTAGACTGCGCTTCGAGACAGAAATTACTTTTATTATCAATGTCATGTATTTGTGATGGTGTAGATTCAGGGATTGATTTTCAACGTGACAATTTCGTAACAAAATGAGTCGTGTTGAATTTTGAAAGACATTTGCGCTAACAAAGGCTGTCAAGCAGTGCACTGATTGATGAGCCAGTTGTGACCTCTCGCTTCAATATTATTTCTTGCAACATTTCAATAAAACATTTGCCAATTTTCAGCAAAGTCGCTATCGCAGTCACTCACGAATGTGTACTGCTGCACCCGCGTTTGGCCATTAAGGTGTGAGCATGCATTTGTGCACCATAAATGTCCCTCAAATGATATATACTCAGTCTGTTTTTTAAGTTATTAGTTTCGCAAAGTTGTGCTTAGAACGGGGACGTCGAGGATGAAATTTGAGAGACCCAGTGGATTTAAATAAAAAAAATAAGAAAATTTTTACTTAGTTACTTAAGCTTATACCATCAGTATAATGCGGTGCAATTGAAGTACCGGTATGTTCTACAGGACCAAACTTCACCTTCATTGATAAGATGGCTGTAGTAAACGCAGATTTGCTAAAAAAAATTATTATGTTAAGGCTTCGCAGCGGGTATCAAGTTAAAATTAACACGTGGACAGTTAGAGAAGTAGGTAAAGAAATAGCAGTTTCAAGTGTAAAACTATTCTCTCAGATTATAATTACTAGATTGCGTGGTTGACGCAGCTGCTGTATGAAATATTCCAACCAATTGATGAATTAATTATCGAAAGACAATATGATAAACACCGTCGGGTGTTTATATAATTATATGTTTCGTGTCACACTCTTAATGAAATAGACGAGAAATAGGTCAGGTTGCATATTTTGTAATTATGTTGTACTTTGATGGAGATCATTAAGAGAAATTCGACCAGGTTGCAGAAGATGACCGAAGTTGGAATTCTTATCCATTTAACAGAATGCACATCCTGCTCAGCCTACGTTGAAATCCAAATTGAAAAGATATGTACAGTTTCTTTTACAGCTGAAATGGAGTCTGGTTTTTATTACTTTCTCCATACATCGAAACTATATTTGCTCTCAATGCACGATGTATAAATTCGGTATATGATCAGCGAAGCACAGAATAGATTTTTTTCCACGGTACAGTAGCTTGATTCCTTCCTTTGACGAAACAGATTTTGCTTGAGGGAAAAATTTCGTTGTGCTGAAGTTGTATCATGCCGTATCCAAGATATGCCGAGGGGAATTAGGTCATACTTCACTGCTTGCTAATGTCAATTGATTTTTTTCGCTTATTAACCAGAGGAAAGAAGGAGTGTGCGTACGTGTGCTGCTGAGATGCATTGAAACAGAGCACTCACATCTTATGATAGTTTGAGTATCCCGATGTATCGTATCCTTCAGAAGCATATTAGTACGGAAAGTACATAATTTTTATGATCAATGAAAAATGTCCTTATCACGAATTCTTTGCTATCACTTTCGACAGTTTGGGCACTCTAGTATTGTTATAACTAATGCCACCATTACGCGAGTCAGTTTGACAATCGAAAGTGAATATAACCGACATTTTCAGAAACGAGAGAAGGACCACGGGTTGAGCAACGGGCTTGGGAACAGTAAGTTCAGAAATAATAAGGAGTTACAAGCGCAAATTATCGTTACGAGCAGGAAAAAAGGCACCGTGGACACTGAACGAAAGATGTGTTGAAGTTGAATACTGATCAGTGGCTTCGCGCGGCTACTAAAGTCGAGGAGCTGCACAGTTCAGTTCATGGATATTTGTGATTCTTTCACGATCTAATAAGTGGCATCTAATATTATCAGCATAGTAATGTCAGCATCCATCCTCTAGTTCAAGAAAGACTGGCAAATTCCTGGTGTGGGATCCTGCTGCTCCCCCACCGCGGTAGTCACGAGCCGGCAGTGAAACTGAGACTATTATAACTAAGCCAGTCTCTACAGGACCCCGCTACCCTCCAGAACAGAAACTGGATGCGGCTGGCGAACATCAACCCTCGGCTTTCGACTCATCACATGCCCACTGAAAAGCCTCGGCAGTATACATGTTATTCAATTATTGCGAAAGCGAGACATGTTTCTTTGACTCTAAAACTAACTACCGTAAATTTTCAATATTAAAAAAGAATAAACAAGCCAGATAATCATGAATTGTTAACCCGCAGAATCCGTAACCAAAACTACAAACATTGGATGCGTTTATGTTCCTTAATGCCGACATTCTAATAATCGTCAGCGTCATCTGAAAGTTTACTACAGCATCAGATTAAGCAAAATACTATATGTACACTGTACCTCGTTACTTATTCTTACCTAGTTCATACATGATAGTCGACTCACCATACATTTGAGTAACAAATCAGTTAAGCAAATTTATTATAATTTCATTGTTAAGAGGAGAGCTTTCGAATACTGCGTTACAATTTAGTGTATTTTCCGAAATTATTGGTCCGCCTAACACAACCGGTATGGTAAGTTCTGTAGGAGGAGACTGCACTAACTTGGCGTTCTCGCTTTTAAAAGTATCCTTAGTAATTGCAAGAATCTAATGCACGAAATTTTCCATTGGTACGGCAATTCACAAGATACCAGCCATATCAATGTACGAGCTTCGCTTCCATTCCAGATGATTGGGAACTGTGAATTCGGAACTCGTATATGAGGGAGGAAATACAGCGCGTAAGATCAGCAGACGGAGCAAAATAAGGTTTAAAAAAATTGAAAAAAGTACAAAATCTATCAATACGACAAGGACAAATGAATTAAGCGATATTCTGTATGAACAACATCTAAACTAGCTACGACAACATATGAGATCCCCTGGAGGTGTGATTTACGTCACAAATATATTAAAGGAAGGAAATTTAATCCTATAGTATATGGTCAGTGTGATGAGGTATCACAAAGGGATTACATTCGAAAGTATGCTGACCTTGGTTGCGAGGCATACTATAGCCTTGTCTAGCGTTTAGCCCGTGCTATCTCGTTACACGGCTTTGGCTCCCTTAGGGGTGCAATACATAACTTAGAATAATTGTAGCGGAACATCAGAGCCTGCAAGAGACAAAGCAACAGCGCAAAGTAAGTTCAGTACTCACAGGTGTAGTCAACAGCGCGTGCGCCAGCGACAACCAGCAACGTTAGAGTCGCTAGGCGTGTCCAAATGGCGCAGGACTCAAGGCGCAGCTGCGCCATGTCGGCGGTCTGTGCGTCCGCTGAACGCCTGTTCTGTCCTCTCCCTTGTTCTTCTCGGTTTCGCTGTCAGCAGCTCTGCTAAAGATGAATAACACGTGATGAAACTTCCCTGCTATGATCAGACACAATAAAACTAGATGTTTATATGCCAAGAGAACTGTTAACTGCTCATAAAATTTGGTTGCTGATTTTGGCCTACATGTGTTGTCTTCAGCAGAAATATAGATAACATGTTAAAAGGAAATTTAGCTTTCAAATAAGGATATGTGCGTTGCGTTATGTAAAGTGATATCTGAACACAATAGCAAAACAACATATAAAATAAATTATTTAAAGCCGAACCTAGCCATCACAAAAACAGACAATTCACAGATTTGATAGTTTTACCTGGAATTGAACCAAAGATATAGGTTGAAGAAAACACTTGTTCGTTGCCGTGTTTCTATTTACTCAGCTTCAAATAATTCCATTGAGTCCGATTCTAAAATCCTAACAACAGCTTCATCTGTGATCGGAATTTAGTTTTAAACAATACAGAAAAACAGAGTAGTAGCTATATTAACCAATGTAGCTTGCCGAAGTGGTAGGAAGGTGGCACGTTTTCCCTGTTCAGTATTGTATTATTCAAAACCTGTGAAGAACTCGTATTTCCAATCTAATTCACCTCCTGACGGCGGCATCTCCCGACCTCAACATTGACTTAATTCCAAGGTTGCTATGGTAGCAACATTTGTGCTCACCGCTCAGTATTCCCTCCTAAGCTTGTCCTGGTGACAACATCTCCTGAACTTAACATTCGCTTTCAACGTTGCCAGGTTTTGAACAACTAAGCCAATGTGAGAACGATCGCATTATGATAACCGTGGGTTTTCAGCAAAAGCTTCCAGCAGCCACTCTGCAGTTGCAGTAATTATAGCGTGATTCGAGCATTACACCACTTAGGTGCATTAGTCTTAAGTGTGCTGACCTGGAGCTTTAGTATTAACTTTCGTTCGGAAAAGTTTTGATGGACATGGAGCCAGTAGAGGTGAGTTGACCATATGCGTTGACGAGGCACAATTTTATCGCACGGTACTGCAGTACCATTGATGTCTAAGCCTGGAACGAACAGTGAACAAATATTGAATTCCACTATGCAATGATGCTCTACCAGGCTTAACTTTATCTCTTGAGGTAAAAAGAAATTATGTAGATAGAGGTAAATAACTGATGTAGCTGATATACTTGCAAAACAGTACTATAAAGTGAATAATGTATATTTTTTCCGACTTAAAATTTCTGTTTCTTCGGTTTGATCGCAAATTTTTGCTTGGAAGAAATGAAGTTAAATTTACAAATAAAATGTTGGGAATTCCTAAGTACTGCCCTGCTTTTCAAATGTCATTCAGGTCGATTTTTTAATACAGTGGTCATATTGCTGCTGCAGAACTAAATAACCACAATATTTGGCCGAATATCACATTATACCTTGCTGTGTTTAACTTAGTGTCAGGGTTTTCTTTTGTGTGGACTGTCCCATTTGGCTATAGCGATCCGTCCGGCTTGTGTGTGTCGGCCTCCTTCGACTGGCCGGGACCGCCCATCCGGACGATACCGGGTCCGGCTTGGGCTAAGCGGCCTGAAGAGGTCGGCCGTAACGGCTAGCTGGAAAGACCGGCGTGCTGCCGACGCCGTAGTGGTTCCTCTAAGTCTTTAGCACGGGGATCTTAGGAAGACCTGAAAGTGCTGTCTGTGTCGTGTTTAGTCCGTTAAGGCTAACCAGTACGTGTTCCTGATCATGTGCCAGCTGCGACAGCAGCCTTACTATCAAGTATGTTTGGGCATCACAATCAGGAGTAACTTGTCCTTCGAAAAGTATGTAGCTTGGAAAGGTAAGCCCAATCGGAATAAGCTAGTGTTCCAGGAAGCTATGTGCGCAAAATCGAAAGGTACACGGTCTCTGAAATTCTATCAGAGATAAACAAATACAAGTTCTTTATTAAATTCGATACACATGTATGAACTTCGTAAATTAATAATTAACGTGATACATATGTACATTTATCTAGTTCACGTACAATGGAAAACACCATGGAATAAATCCGATCGAGAAATACCAACTGATGCGGTGACTCAACTATATTGCATGCGGCCGCAGCAACGACGTACGTCGTAGTGCGCGCAACGGGCGGCACTCCGCCATGATAAAGTGCGACTATGCTAGGATCAGAAGCGGAGAGCCCGATGGGGCCTGACTCTTAGTAACTGTAGCATTGACTGCTGAACATCAGTATTGAGTAATACTGTTAAATACTACCTTTTGCATCTAAATTTCACAAAAAGGATTAAGCATGCAAAACAGGAATGTAAAGAGACTCATCACGGTCATGTAACTGAATCCTTTACCTCACTGCTGTTTGGCCACATTGCTCCAGGAAAGTCTTCAATGCATGAACTCTAAACCGCCGCACCTAATGCTGTTAGCAACATCTACTAAATATATTAATTAACATAGCTTAGGGTGTTCAATAAGTTTTTGGCAAACACGGTAGCAAAAAGAGAAATAATAGAGATCAGATTTCTTGAGTTTCTTACTCGTTCAACATACTCTCCTCTAAGATATACGCAGGTCGATGGACGTGTCATCCACTTCGCAAAACACTCTGAGTACTCACAAGCGGGTGAATCTTTCCAGTTTGCGTTTATTTGTCTTGCAATGTCTTGCTCCCAGCAAAGATTGATTCTTTAATCTTTCTTAACAGAATTCACCAATTTGTGAGGGGAAGTGAACTGCCTTCCATAGCCATCCACCTTACAGTGCTGACCTCGCACCATGTGACTTTTGATTAAGCTCTGTTATTAAAAAAAAAACTTCCCATGATATGTGAAGGATAATACAAAACTCAAAAAACCCTGCTTGCATATGCTGAGAGTGGGCTGTCGAGTCGATGACCCCGCTCCAGAAGTGCAGAGACCTAGCAGATCTACAGGAGTAAAGCCCAAGACGGTACTCCTTGTTATTCAATTGATGTAGAATTGTAGATCAAAACGGAAGCTACAATTCTCACCGATGGAATCATCATTTCCTCGGAGGATCAGAGGATGGGCGACACTGAGCTACAATGGAAGGACTGTGTTTCGAGGAGAGTATTTATTAAACAATTAGAAATAAGGAATAAATATGTTGAACAAAGATGATTGATACAGAGAATCTAGTAATTACAACAAGAGTAAACTCGTTCATTTGTGAAAAGTGTGTCAATACAACACTGTCTAACGAAAAGGGATAAGCAACATTTTTGCTCAGCGAACAAAGAGATGCACAAAATCTTACCTGGCATATACACAAAAAAGAACAACAACAAAAAAATGAGAGTGCAGCTCCATACGCTACTGCAATAAGGGCGAGTGACGCAACTGCTAAACCTGTTCGTTCTCCAGGAAATTTGCTTTAAAAACTGCTTCAGTATTCGAAGAGCAATTGTGAATTGCAAGACAGAAATAATGCAAGGACTGTCAGTCAGAATCATACAACGTCGAGCGCAATTTAGCTCTTATTATCCTGTTGAGATACCTCTAACCCTGTTTGACCAATTGAACCATTAGTTTTAGAGTACATAATAGGCGTACCTATTCGTTTTGTCAGTGATACGACTCAATGCCTGCTATTACATCTCATCACTCAAAATGCCGAGTGAAATTACGCCGGAAAGTTGCTCAGTTGTACAAACTTTTATACTGTTCTCTCGCTTAACGCGTAAAATAAATCAATACAGAACATAATTTCCTGTAGCTGTTCATCAGTCTACTTTTGGGTTGAAGAATAAATTGTGGGTATTTTTCACGATGCTTACTGCACACGTTGATAATGTAACATCTCGGAAGAATAGCTAGCAATATAATCTCCAATAACGCCAGTTATATGAAAGTTATAGAATTAAAAAATTTGCTCGATTATTACTTGATTAAAAAGAGCGAAAGATGGAACACCATTTAACCGGTGTGCACTTAAGAAATAATTTTTTGCTGGCTCTCACTTCGGGCGCAAGCTGCAGCTGAACAGAAGGTACCCTGCTCCGTGACTCAACAGGCGTGGGGTGCTGTGAAAAAAAAAAATAAATAACCCGAATTTCGTGCAAGGATCCACATAAGAACAATTAAGAGAAGAGTTCAATTTAAAAGTCGGGGTTGTAGCTTAAACGTTTTAGCAAACCCGTTTTATTTATAAATGGATGATAGTAAATATATAGCTGACTAATGTGGGTAAATGGAGAACAGGATAAGCTAGTTCCAAAAGTAATGTTCCTCGTCAGGTCTGCACTCAAGGGCGTACCTAAATAGAACGTATGTGTGCTTCAGCCGATGTTGATCAATACTAAATGCGAAGTTGCTGGTAATGTTGCGCAGTTAGCTCAGCAGCTATCGCTAAATGCCTCGGTTGTTTGCAAAGAACACAAAAAGCTTTGTGGTAATTGCAGCGTAGTTGTAAAATGCAATAGCGAACCAACGCGGAAAATTGGAAGAGTTAGCTTAGCAGCGTCGCTAAAAGTTTCAGTTTTTCACACGCACAGTTTACTTAAAACTTTGTGGCTAGTTTTTGAAGCTTTTCACTAAACAAACTGCCGAGTTCGCTTTGGTGTCGCTAAGTACAGCATTAGGCAGAGACGGTGGGAGCATAAATTTGCGAAATTAGCGAGTTATAACCGAGCAACATTCTACTACTAGCATTTATCGTTCGACATCTCTGCTAAATTTTAAAAGTGAGTACGGAAAGCGCCTCGCTTACCTGGTTTTCCCGTTTTTTTTTCTTTCTCCAAATCTACCAGTTATGCACAAAGCTTTGGAAATAATTCAGTATTATTGCTATTTAACTGCCAACTGTTTACCTAGCGTTAAATACTGCAATTTATGTGAACCCATATTTAACTCTATCCGTTTTTCGGCCGCTTGAGCGGCAAGGCGAGATGAAACGCTACACTGTACAGCTTATAAAAAATTCTTATAACTTCGTCAATATCAATTTTTTTTCAATCAGAGTCTTTTATTCAACAATTCCCTTGGTTCTGTGACTAAATAATAATGTCTAACAGCAGTTTAACTGACAATTATATTTGAATATAAGAAATATTAGAGGACAATACAGAGCGAAATCACCGGTGCCATATATGCAGCAGTTGTCATACTCTCACTGTGATTGCAGTAACTGAAGATGACTGCGTAGCGGCACTGCACCGGTAATTGCAGTAGAGAACAGTTAGAATGGGCCAGGCTACAATTAAATCTACTCTACTTTCTGAAATATTTAAGCTAGCAATAATACATTAAACTAGAACATCAATTATGTTTCATCTCTGACGGTGAGTTACTTCTAGAGCAGCGGCAGTGCTGCTGTCAATGCTTTTGCTGCTACTGTCAACTGCTTATTGTAAATTTAGATCGTGGTCTCTTAGTCAAAGAGCTGAAGAAATTATCGCTTTGATTTTTCATTTGCAGTGTTACTGCTGCCGTCTATTCATCGTTTCAAAAGTTCTTTTCGTAACGAAATTTGTGAAGGCGTACGTATCATTCAAACGGGGAAGAGCGTGCGCGCCAGGACTCGCAGTGCTGCCTGACGTACGTCCCGTAGAGGGCATACACGGATAAGTTATCACCTAAGATTGTAAAATATTTAAATCTAGAAGGAATTTTGCTATTATGAATGGATACATTAGGAATATTTTTATTTATTAGAAACTAGGAAAAGCCATTGGAGCTTATGCAGTGAATATCCTTGGGAGTAGAACAGTGAGTAAAAAACGGTGCCGTAAGACTATTTTATTTCGCCTAGAAGCAGGTTGGGTTCAGCTCCAAAATAGGCTCCTTGAGCCCAAGTATCATGAACAAATTTTTTTGGCATCGATATTTTTTCACAGATTCGTGCCCAAAATGATAGCAAAGGGGCGCGATCAAAGCCCTCCTTGTAAGAGAATCCGCCAGCACTATCAGGCGACTCTAAAAAAGTAATCGGAAGGGGAATGTAAGTGTAAGTTAGCAGAGTAACAGCTAAGCGCGAAGAGTGAAATCACCTTCGGTATGAACACAGACTCGAGAAAAAAAAAAACACTATGAGGTACTGCGTTTTAGCAGAAAATAAAGAATTATAAGTGACAGCCGAAATAGATTTCCACAAAGCCTAATTAAAGCTGAGAAAACTATGCATGAGTTGGCAACACTCCACACATAGACTAGGCTATCCTTACAACAAACCTCTTTGCCAGTGGCCACTCCTCGTAAGCGAACCAATACAAATGAAGTAATAAACGTGAAGCGGTTGGTCAATAACATTTGGCAAGGGGATGTTTAAAATCGTAAGGAGCGCAAAGGTTATATTGATCTACACTGAAGCTCTAACAAAGCAATTTCACTTCGAGTTAGTTTTACTGTCAAGTATCGGAGGTTGGTAGCAGAGAGTAAATAAAGCTGTAACTCTATTGCTGTAGGTTTGGTTTGCATTATCTCCTTGCTGTCGACGCTGTGTAACTACTGTAGTGCAGAGCAATGAATACTGTCACTATTGCAGAACGTAACCCTACCAAACTGCCTTATTTTGCTGCACGTGTTCTTTGGTCCGCTGCATTCCTTCCTGACGCAAGCGTTTATCGCGAGGTAGCATAGTTTCGTACAAATAGAGTTAATAACCTATCTGTGATAATGAAAGCCTGAGAGCTTCAACTCTTGAGCTACTCTGTAACCCGCAGGGCTGCTCGAACTCAACAAAAATTGGTCGAGATTTTTTCTTCTCAGAGTTTCGTAGAAGTACCGGCAACATTCATCTCTCGTACGCATAGATGTTTCGAAGACTGCTTGCAATATTTACATCTGTACCACGTATAATACGCGCCACGTCATTCGTTTGGAAGCGCCACTAATGGCGTCATCGCTCAAGATAGATTTAACGGGCTAAGCTCGAAACCATGTCCCTTTGTTTAGCTACAATGAACACAGTGTGAGGCGGCCTAAGCCTCAGAAGTAATACTGTAGGTTTGGAATGAACGTCTGAATCTCGCTCCCAAGTATAGCCAAACCAACGCTCTTTGCTAAACTCCAGAGAAGTTACAGTCATGCACTTAGCCTATCTCCAGGAAATTGACCCAGTCGATGTCACCTTAAACTATGCACGACATTAATACCAGAAGGTATGTTCGACCTCGCTCCAGGGGCATTTTTTTTACATAGGCTACAGTAAGAGAAATAACCCTCCCAGCGAAACAACATACTATAGTTTCAGTAAGATGACATTCAATGATGAAGGCATTACTTATAATCGCCAAATGAGTGGACGCACTGAAATAACATGTATTAGGGTTGCTTTGTAGAAAGAAAATCAATGCCAAGTACGTGACCCAAGCTGTGTTCTCTGTGAGCAGCGTTTGATGGTCGAGGTTGCAGTCGAAAAAAGCGGCCTCACTGGTAAGAGAACTAAAAAAGCCAATCGAAGACTCGCTCGCGAGGACCAAACTATTTAGTTTTTTAATGTTGTCTTATCGTCCTGTTTTAGGCGCGCTTTCTCGTTGAAGCTCCATGCAGATTTTTTTTCGGTGCAGAGAGAACGTCAGTGATTCAGTCTTGCAGGATGGTAGCTATGCAATATTAGTGATACAGTTTAGACAGTTTGACAGAAATTTTCACCTATGTAGGTTGACTACGAACGTATTCGACTGGGACATACAGTCAAGCTGCTTAGCTTAAATCGAGCGGAAAGTCTATTCAAACCGTTGTTTTCGCCACTTTCACTTGAGTTTAAGGCCTTAAGCGGAACCGGCTTAGGCCGAAAACTCCAGTCTCCTCCGCAGGTAGTTTAACTTTTGAAGCGTAATGCACTCGACTTTATCCTAATGTAAACAACAATGGTGACATGGAAACAAACTTTTTTCCATTCGGTGAATTATTATTAAAACAAAATGAAGAATTTTGTAATTTAAACCTTCTAAAACAATATTTGGAAAAAATTCTCAGTTATCGTTGATACTCTGTTAGCAAAAAAAAAACTATTTCAGAGTTCAGTATATCGCTCTGAAATCAAATAATCATACTACTCATTGGTAACATGATAAAACATATAGGCCACACACATGTATCAATGTAGTAATCTGTTTATATAATAATATGCTTTATTAGGTACACATAGGGACATGGTGCACAGGATACAGCTAAATACTAAAGTTACATTAGATACTAAGATCAGGCAATACCATCATTACAGACTAAACTACACTGCATTGCGGCCCATTATTTAGCCCCTGCTCAGAAAATGTATGCGCTGCCATCGGCTATACATGTTAGATAGTTTGTAGTCAGGACCGTTACGGATCACCTTGAGTAAGGCGTTATCAGAGTTTTCTATCCTGAGCTGGAGGCTTGGAGCGCATTTTCTTACCCTGACTTTGAGACAATCAGTATACTTTTGAGCAAATATCATACATGCACTAGTTGACCTCGGCGCATTCATCAGGCGCCGAAATATGTCATTATAGGCAACATGGAGGCGTCCAATCGATTTCTGCTTGAAGTTAGACAAAAGCGAGTTACAGTGCAGGGGATAGCCGTAGCTATCCCAGCAGTGACCAAACTTTCTGATTAGCATGTTACCCACTGCGTAGAGCCTTCGCATTTCTTTCTCTATATCCTGGTTATCACGAAAATC
>LQNS02001578.1:330906-354113 GCA_001587735.2 Parhyale hawaiensis | reverse complement strand
AACATGCCAATTAAAGTATACCTACATACATAGAACTTTTACGTTGCTAATAGATGATGGAGGAAATATTGACTGCAGTAGAATTAAACCGATGTTATTGTGACAGATTATACACGCATGTTGCCTATACAAAGCGAGGGTACGATGTACTTATATTCTTTTGCAAGAGCTACAGCATGAACGATCGATTTTTCATTAATACAAATAGCACTGATTTGCAATGTCATCCAACGGCAGTTAGCAAGACACTGACTCTTGCTGCATTGGTAGTTAATTCGGCAGTGAGAAATTCTACTGCACAAGTCCCCCCTCTGTCAGCTGAATGCCTTCAATTTTACGAAACAAACAGTTGCGCTTACAAACAGTTATACTCCGTACGAGTTATTTCTTTCGGGTGTACTTGCGTTCGAGTAGAGCTCAGGCGCTATCGACCGGGACCGGTCCATCGGAAACGACTGATTTCATTAGTTTTAATTTACCGGGAAATTAATGGCAATTTTTGGCATTATTGGCATTGCGCATTTGGATCAAGTTTCAGGTGTTTGTTCCAAACCGATGAAGTTTGAGACGACCGAGGCATTGAGTTTAAAGGTATCTGGAGAGCGATCGGTTTGCGATTAACCCTTCACTGCTTGGCGTGTCATTTATGATGCCTCTATTGGATGGTGATATTCTTACCCAACGGCAAGTTAAGCTGAGCATCTAATCCAAAGTAGCATCACTAAATGGTATGACTGAAGCTCTAGAGAAGCCAAAGCTAATGAGATTAGCTCTTTTCTATAGAACTTATCCAGTTCAGCATACGATACACTAAGTACATTTGGGACCATCTCCCTTATAACGCTATTCACTACAAAGGTGTGGAGTATTACCAAGGTAGGTTACACATGGGAGTACTTCAGATTGGAACGGCGTTAAGTAGACTGCGCTTCGAGACGGAAATTACTTTATTATCAATGTCATGTATTTGTGATGGTGTGGGTTCATGGATTGATTTTCAACGTGACAATTTCGTAACAAAATGAGTCATGTTGAATTTTGAAAGACATTTGCGAGAACAAAGGCTGTCAAGCTATGCACTGAATGATAAGCCAGTTGTGACCTCTCGCTTCAATATTATTTTTTGCAACACTTCAATAAAACGTTTGCCAATTTTCAACTAAGTCGCTATCGCAGTCACTCACGAATGTATACTTGGTGCACCCGCGTTTGGCCATTGAGGTGTGAGCATGCATTTATGCGCCTTAAATGTTTCCCAAATGATATATACTCAGTCTGTTTTTGAAGTTATTAGTTTCGCAAAGTTGTGCTTAGAACGGGGACGTCGAGGATGAAACTTGAGAGACCCATTACATATAAATAAAAACTTAAGAAAATTTTTAAGTAGGTCCTTCACCTCCCAGTCGGAAATTATGGTTGTGATTATAGTAGAATATAGTGGTGTATGAGAGATTAAAGTCGATTATGGATGATGAAACAATATGGTAGATATGTCGACAATAACATAACGTTGATTTTAGTTTATTTAAGTCGATATTGGTGGAGGCAATATTGGTTGTTTATGGTTTGTCAAGAAACGAAGGTCTATGGTAGTACATGGATGTTCGGCGACTCTATATGGTAGATGGTTGTACAAGGATGTTCAAAGACTTTATGGTAGAGCATATGTTAGAGCTTAACTATGGTAGCTTATCAACGGATTTCCGTACGTACGATCATGAAGGGACTTCGTCCCATTGTATGGGGCAGAATATGTATAGATTGCCATGGATTTTAATAATATGGCTAGAATTCCCAACATTATAGACCAAAATAATATTGTATGACTATAAGCTTGAATGCGAAACATCTAAAAATTCATATCATAGTGCAAAAATTGTGCATATTTTCAGTCTTTTCTTTCCTGTCGATGAAATGTAAAAATTTCAGGGTATATATGGACACTAGCGGCCTTGACGTTATTTTTATCTATTGCTTCCCGATTTTTTTTTTTACGCTTAGCCACTTTAGCGTAGTTACCCATCATATTCATTTTTGTTTGTTGTATTTCTTATTAAATAGTATTGCAATCCTTGATCAAATATTGCCATCTATTTTTATGTTTATTCAGTTTATATCTGTAAAGATTCATCAAGAAATTCTTCCCATTAGCTTCACATGGAAGATGTCAAGTTGTATGAGATATTTAACCTTTCGTACCCGGACAACGAGTACCACCCGAAAATTATCGATTGAGTTGTGACTTCCTCTAAATTAGGTAGAGTAGCTCTATACCGACTTAGAGTTAAAGAAGTTATATATAAACGTGCGTTAACTGCACCGACTGGTTTAAGCTCCTGCTCTAGCATCGTTCTGAAGCATAGAGCCTTACACCATTCTGAGCTGCAGGCCTAACACGCACGTAATAACTAAATTATTATTAAAAGCAACTAATCAACAGCAAACAAAGCAGGCATCGACTACATAATATGTCAATAAATAAAAAAGTTCATCTTGGAAGAATATAGTTGTATCTTTCGCTGAACACAGTCGATTTTGGTTGTGAATGGTTTTTTTACGGTTCACTATGGTAGATCATGGTTGTGCAGCTAAAACCTTAACAGTTGTAATTGGGTATTTATGGTTGGGAATTATGGTCGAAGGTTGTGACATATCTCTACCATAATGTACCCCATACATGGTTGAATATGGAGGATATTTCGATAATAAACAACCAAAGTCTCGACCATAATCGTAGTTGTTCTACTATAATCACAACCATAATTTTCGACTGGGAAGCTTATACCATTGGCAGTACTGTACGATTAAAGTACCGGTATATCCTACAAGACCATACTTCACCTTCATTGATAAGATGGCTGTAGTAAGTGTAAATTTATAAAAAAACAATTATTATGTTAAGGCTTCGCAGCGGATATCAAGTTAAAATTAACACATGAACAGATGGAGAAGTCGGTAAATAAATAGGAGCTTTAAGTGTAAAACAGTTCTCTCAGATTATAATTACTAGATTGCGTGCTTGACGCCGCTGCTGTATAAAATATTCCAATCAAGTGATGAATTAATTATCGAAAGACAATATGATAAACACCGTCGGGTGTTTATATAGTTATATGTTTCGTGTTACACTCTTAATGAAATAGGCGAGAAATAGGTCAGGTTGCTATTTTTGTAGTTATGTTGCGCATTGATGGAGATCGTTAAGCGAAATTAGACCAGGTTGCAGAAGATGACCGAAGTTGAAATTTTTATCCATTTAAAAGAATGCACTTCTTGATCAGCCAACGTTGAAATTCAAATTAAAGTTATTTACAGTTTCTTTTACAGCTGAAATGGAGCCTGGTTTTTATTACTTTCTCCATACATCGAAACTATATTTGCTCTCAATTCACGATGTATAAATTCAGTAAATGATCAAATAAGCGCAGGTGAAAAAAATTTTTCCACGGTGCAGTAGCTTGATTCCTTCCTTTGACGAAACAGTTTTTGCTTGAGGGGAAAGATTTCGTTGTACCGAAGTTGTATTATGCCGTATACAAGATATGCGGCGGGGAATTAGGTCATACTTCACTGCTTGCTAATGTCAATTGATTTTTTTCGCTTATTAACTAGAGGAAAGAAGGAGTGTGCGTGTGCTGCTGAGATGCATTGAAACAGAGAGCACTCATATCTTATGATAGTTTGAGCATTCCGATGTATCGTATCCTCCAGAAGCACATTAGTACGGAAAGTACATAATTTTTATGATCAATGAAAAATGTCCTTATCACGAATTCTTTGCTATCACTTTCGACAGTTTGGGCACTCTAGTATTGTTATAACTAATGCCACCATAACGTGAGTCAGTTCGACAAACGTAAGTGAATCTAACCGACATTTTCAGAAACGAGAGAAGGACCACGGGTTGAGCAACGGGCGTGGAAACAGTAAGTTCAGAAATAATAAGGAGATACAAACGCAAATTATCGGTACGAGCAGGAGAAAAAGCACCGTGGACACTGAACGAAAGATGTGTTGAAGTTGAACACTGGTCAGTTGCAGCGCGCGGCTACTAAAGTCGAGGAGCTGCACAGTTCAGTTCACAGATATTTGCAATTCTTTCACGATCTAATAAGTGGCATCTAATATTATCAGCATAGTTATGTCAACAGCCATCCTCTAGCTCAAGAAAGACTGGCAAATTCCTGGTGTAGAATCCTGCTGCTCCCCCCCCCCCCGCGGCAGTCACGAGCCGGCAGTGGTATTGAGACTATTGTAACTAGGGCGCCTCTAAGGACATCGCTACCCTCCAGAACAGAAAATGGATGCGGCTGGATAACTTCAACCCGCGGCTTTAGACTCATCACATGCCCACTGAAAAGCTTCGGCAGTATGCATGTTACTGAATTTGCAAAAGCGAGACCAAGTTTCTCTAAGTCTAAAACTAACTACCGTAAGTTTTTCAGTATTAAAAAAGAATATACAAGCCAGATAACGATCAATTTTTAACGCGTAGAATCCGTAAACAAAAGTACAAACATTGGATGCTTATGTTCCTTAATGCCGACATTCTAATAATCGTCTGCGTCATCTGAAACTTTACTACAGCATCAGATTGAGGAAAATAATATAGGTACACTGTACCTCGTTACTTATTCTCACCTAGTTCTTACGAGATGGTCGACTCACTAAACACTTGAGTAACAAATGAGTCGGGCCAGTTTATTACAATTTCATTGTTAAGAGGAGAGTTTTCGATCACTGTGTGACTATTTAGTGTATTTTCCGAAATTATTGGTCGACGTAACACGATCGGTATTGTAATTTCTGTTGGGGGAGACTGCACTAACTTGGAGTTCTCGTAGTTAAAAGTATCCTTTGCAATTGCAAGAATCTATTTCACGAAGTTTTTAATTGATACGGCTATTCACAAGATACAAACCACATCAATCAATGTACGAGCTGAGCCTCCGTTCCAGATGTTCAGAAACTGTGAGTGCGGAACTCATTTATGAGGGAGGAAATGCAGCGCCCAAGAACGTAAGATCATCAGGCAGAGCAACAAAAGGTTTAAAAAAATTGAAAAAAGTACAAAGTCTCTCAATACAAGGAAAAACGAAATAAGCGATATTATGTACGAAGAATATCTAAACTGAATGCTACGATAACCTATGAGATCCCTGAGGTCCGATTTACGTCACAAATAGATTAAAGGAAGGAAATTTAATCCTACAGTATATGGTCAGTGTGATGCGGTATCACAAAGGGATTACATTCGAAAGTATGCTGACCTTGGTTGCGAGGTAGCCTTGCCTAGCGTTTAGAAAACGAACCCTGCTTTATATAATTAGCCCGTGCTATCTCGTTACAAGGCTCTAGCTCCTTTAGGGATGCAGTACTTAACAAACAATAACTGTAGCGGATCATCACGGCCCGCAAGAAACAAAGCAACAACGCAAAGTAAGTTCAGTACTCACAGGTGTAGTCAACAGCATGTGCGCCAGCGATAACCAGCAACGTTAGCGTCGTTAGGCGCGTCCAAATGGCGCAGGACTTGAGGCGCAGCTGCGCCATGTCGGCGGTCTGTGCGTCCGCTGACCGCCCGTTCTGTCCTCTCCCTTGTTCTTCTCGGTTTCGCTGTCAGCAGCTCTGCTAAAGATGAATAACACGTGATGAAACTACCCTGCTATGATCAGACACAATAAAACTAGACGTTTATAAGCCAAGAGAACTGTTAACTGCTCATAAAAGTTGGTTGCTGATTTTGGGCTACATGTGTAGTCTTCAGCAGAAATATAGATGACATGTTAAAAGGAAATTTAGCATTTCAAATAAGGATATGTGCGTTGCGTTATGTAAAGTGTTATCTGAACACAACAGCAAAACCAACGTATAAAATGAATTATTTAAAGCTGAACTTAGCCATCGCAAAAACAGACGATTCACAGATTTGATAAGTTATACCTAGAATCGAACCAAAGATATAGGTTAAAGAAAACACTTTTTCGTTGCCTTGTTTTTATTTACTCAGCTTCAAATAATTCCACTGAATCCGATTCTAAAATCCTAACAACAGCTGCATCTGTGATCGGAATTTAGTTTGAAACAACACAGAAAAACAGAGTAGTAGCTATATTAACCAGTGTAGCTTGCCGAAGTCGAAGGAAGGTGGGACGTTTTACCTGTTGAGTATTGTATGATTCAAAACCTGTGAAGAACTCGTGTTTCCAGGCTAATTCACCTCGATCCTGACGGCGGCATCTCCCGACCTCAAGATTGACTTAATTCCAAGGTTGCTATTGTAGCAACATTTGTGCTCACCGCTCAGTATTCCCTCCTAAGGTTGTCATGGTGACGACATCTCCTGAACTTAACATTCGCTTTCAACATTGCCAGGTTTTGAACAACTAAGCCAATGTGAGAACGATCGCATTATGATAACCGTGGGTTTTCAGCAAAAGCTTCCAGCAGCCACTCTGCAGTTACAGTAATTATAGCGTGATTCGAGCATTACACCACTTAAGTGCATTAGTCTTAAGTGTGCTGACCTGGAGCTTTAGTATTAACTTTCGTTCGGAAAAGTTCTGATGGATATGGAGCCAGTAGAAGTGAGTTGACTATATGCGTTGACAAGGTACAATTTTATCGCACGGTACTGCAGTACCATTGATGTCTAGCCTGGAACGAACAGCGAACAAATATTGAATTCCACTACAGCAATGATGCTCTACCAGGCTTAAATTTACCTCTTGAGGTAAAAAGAAAATATGTAGATAGAGGTAAATAACTGATGTAGCTGATATACTTACAAAACAGTACTAGAAGTGAATAATGTATATTTTTTCCGACTTAAAATTAAAGTTTCTTCGGTTTGATTGCAAATTTTTGCTTGGAAGAAATGAAGCTAAATTTACAAATAAATTGTTGGGAATTCCTAAGTATTGCCCTGCGTTTCAAATGTCATTCAGGTCGATTTTTTAATACAATGGTCATATTGCTGCTGCAGAACCAAATAACTACAATATCTGACCAAATATCACATTATACCTTGCTGTGTTTAACTTAATGTCAGGGTGTTCTTTTGTGTGGACTGTCCCATTTGGCTATAGCGATTCGTCCGGCTTGTGTGTGTCGGCCTCCTTCGACTGGCCGGGACCGGGGAATTGTGATGCCCATCCGGACGATACCGGGTTCACTCGCGGGGGTCCTGCTTGGGCTAAGCGGCCTGAAGAGGTCGGCCATAACGGCTAGATGGAAAGACCGACGTGCTGCCGACGCCGTAGTGGTTCCTCTAAGTCTTTAGCATGGGGATCTAAGGAACACCTGAAAGAGCTGTCTGCGTCGTGTTTAGTCCGTTAAGGCTAACCAGTACGTGTTCCTGATCATGTGCCAGCTGCGACAGCGGCCTTACTAACAAGTATGTATGGGCATCACAATCAGAAGTAACTTGTCCTTCGAAAAGTATGTAGCTTGGAAGGGTGAGCACAACCAGAATAAGCTAGTGTTCCCGGAAGCTATGTGCGCAAAATCGAAAGGAACACGATCTGTGAAATTCTATCAGAGATAAACAAATACAAGCTCTTTATTCAATTCGATACACATATATGAACTTTGTAAATTAATAATTGTGATACATATGTACACTTATCTAGTTCACGTACAATGGAAAATACTATGAAATAAATACGAGCGAGAAGTACCAACTGATGCGGTGACTCAACCATATTGCATGCGGCCGCAGCAACGACGCGCGTCGTAGTGAGCGCTACGGACGGCACTCCGCCATGATAAAGTGCGACTATGCTAGGATCAGATGCGGGAACCCGATGGGGCCTGACACGTACTAACTGTAGCATTGACTGCTGAACATCAGTATGGAGTAATGCTGTTAAATACTACCTTTTGCATCTAAATTTCACGAAAAGGATTAAGCATGCAGAACAGGAATATAAAGAGACTCATCACGGTCATATGTAACTGAATCCTTTACATCACTGCTGTTTGGCCACATTGCTCCAGGAAAGTCTTCAATGCATGAACTCTAAACCGCCGCACCTAATGCTGTTAGCAACATCTACTAAATAAAATTAATTAACATAGCTTAGGGTGTTCAATAAGTTTTTGGCCGACGGGGTAGCAAAAAGAGAAATAATAGAGATCCGATTTCTTGAGTTTCTTACTCGTTCAACATACTCTCCTCTAAGATATACGCGGGTCGATGGACGCGTCATCCACTTTGCAAAACACTCTGAGTACTCACAAGCGGGTGAATCTTTCCAGTTTGCGTTTATTTTTCTCGCAATGTCTTGCTCCCAGCAAAGATTGATTCTTTAATCTTTCTTAACAAAATTCGCCAATTTGTGACGGGAAGTGAACTGCCTTTCATTAGCCATCCACCTTACAGTGCTGACCTCGCACCATGTGACTTTTGATTAAGCTCTGTTATTAAAAAAAAACTTCCCAGGATATGTGAAGGATAATACAAAACTCAAAAACCCCTGCTTGCATATGCTGAGAGTGGGCTGTCGAGTCGATGACCCCGCTCCAGAAGTGCAGAGACCTAGCAGATCTACAGGAGTAAAGCCCAAGACGTTACTCCTTGTTATTCAATTGATGTAGAATTGTAGATCAAAACGGAAGCTACAATTCTCACCGATGGAATCATCATTTCCTCGGAGGATCAGAGGATGGACGTCACTGAGCTACAATGGAAGGACTGTGTTTCGAGGAGAGTATTTATTAAACAATTAGAAATAAGGAATAAATATGTTGAACAAAGATGATTGATACAGAGAATCTAGTTATTACAACAAGAGTAAACCCGTTCATTTGTGAAAAGTTTGATGGTACAACACTGTCTAACAAAAAGGGATAAGCAACATTCTTGCTCAACGAACAAAGAGAAGCACAAAATCTTACCTGGCATACACAAAAAGAACAAAAAAAAAAATGAGAGTGCAGCTCCATACGCTACTGCAACAAGGGCGAGTGACGCAACTGCCAAACCTGTTCGTTCTCCAGGAAATTTGCTTTAAAAACTGCTTCTGTATTCGAAGAGCAATTGTGAATTGCAAGATAGAAATAGTCCAAGGACTGTCAGTCAGAGTCATACAACGTCGAGCGCAATTTAGCTCTTATTATCCTGTTGAGATACCTCGAACCCTGTCTGACCAATTGAACCATTAGTTTTAGAGTACATAATAGGCGTACCTATTCGTTTTGTCAGCGATACGACTCAATGTCTGCTATTACATCTCATCACTCAAAATGCCGAGTGAAATTACGCCGGAAAGTTGCACAGTTGTATAAACTTTTACACTGTTCTCTCGCTTAACCCGTAAAATAAATTAATACAGAACTTAATTTCTTGAAGCTGTTCATCAGTCTACTTTTGGGTTGAAGAATAAATTGTGGGTATTTTTCACGATGCTTACTGCACACGTTGATAATGTAACATCTCGGAAAAATAGCAAGCAATGTAATCTCCAATAACGCCAGTAATATGAAAGTTATAAAACTAAAAGATTTGCTCGATTATTATTTGAATAAAAAAAGTGAATGATAGAACACCATTCAACCGGTATGCACTGAAGAAATAATTTTTTGCTGGCTCTCACTATGGGCGTAAGCTGAAGTTCAACAGAAGACACCCAGCACCGTGACTCAACAGACGTGGGGTGCTGTGAAAAAAAAAAAAAAAAATCACGCGAATTTTGTTCAAGTATCCACATAACAACAATTAAGACAGAGAAGCTCAAAAGTTGGGGTTGTCGCTTAAGCGTTTCAGCAAAACCGTTTTATTTGTAAATGGATGACAGTAAATATGGCGGACCAAAGTGGGTAAGTGGAGAATAGGATAAGCTAGTTCCAAAAATAATGTTCCTCGTCAGGTCTGCACTCAAGGGCGTAGCTAGAACGTGTGTGTGCTTCAGCCGATGTTGATCAATACTAAATGCGAAGTTGCTGGTAATATTGCGCAGTTTGCTCAGCAGCTATCGCTAAATGCCTCGGTTGTTTGCAAAGAACACTAAAAGCTTGTTGGTAATTGCAGCGTTGTTGTAAAATGCAATAGCGAACCAACGCCGAGAATTGGAAGAGTTCGCTTAGCAGCTGCCGCTGAAAGTTTCAGTTTTTCACGCGTGCAGTTTACTTAAAACTTCGTGGTAATGGGTTAGTTTTGGAAACTTTTCGCTAAGCAAACTGCCGAGTTCGCTTTGGTGTCGCTAAGTATCGCATTAGGCTGAGACGACGGGTGCATAAATTCGCCTCAGTTATGCATTACCACGAAATTAGCGAGTTATAACCGGGTAACATTCTACTAATAGAAATGATCGCTCGACATCACTGATAAATTTTAAAAGTGAATATGCAAAGCGCTTCGCTTACCTGATTTTTCCCGTTATCTTTTCTCCAAATCTGCCAGTTATGCACAAAGAATTGGAAATAGTTCAGTATTATTATTCTTTAACTACCAACAGTTTACCTAACGTTAAATACTGTAATTAATGCGAACCCAGATTTAAGCCTATCCTATCCACTTAAGCGGCAAGGCGAGATGAGACGGTACACTGAACAGCTTAGAAAAAATTCTTATAACTTGGTCAATATCAAAGTTTTTTTTCAATCAGAGTCTTTTATTCAACTATTCCCTTGGTTCTTTGACTAAATAATAATGTCTAACAGCAGTTTAACTGACAATTATATATGAATATAAGAAAAATTAGAGGACAATACAGAGTGAAATCACCGGTGGCATATATGCAGCAGTTGTCATACTCTCACTCTCACTCTCACTGAAGATGACTGCGTAGCTGCACTGCACCGGTAATTGCAGTAGAGAACAGTTAGAATGGGTCAGGCTACAATTAAATATACTCTACTTTCTGAAATATTTAGTCTAGTCAATAATAAATTAAACTAGAACATCAATTATGTTTCATCTGACGGTGAGTTACTTCTAGAGCAGTGGCAGTGTTGCATCCAATGCTTTTGCTGCTACTATCAGCTGCTTATTGTAAATTTAGATCATGGTCTCTTAGTCAAAGAGCTGAAGAAATCATTGCTTTGATTTTCCATTTGCAGTCTTACTGCTGCCTTCAATTCATCGTTTCAAAAGTTAATTTCGTAACGAAATTTGTGAAGGCGTACGTATCATTCAAACGGCGAAGAGCGTGCGCGCTCCGACTCGCAGTGCTGCCTGACGTACGTCCCGTAGAGGGCATACACAGATAAGTTATCACCTAAGATTGTAAAATATTTAAATCTAGAAGGGATTTTGCTATTATGAATGGATACATTAGGAATATTTTTATTTATTAGAAATTAGGAAAAGCCATTGAAGCTTTGGCAGTGAATATCACTGGGAGTAGAACAGTGAGCGAAAAACGGTGCCGTAAGACTATTTTATTTTGCCTAGAAGCAAGTTGGGTTCAGCTCCAAAATAGGCTCCTTGAGCCCAAGTACCATCAACAAATTTTTTCGGCATCGATATTTTTTTACTGATTCGTGCCCAATATGATAGCAAAGGGGCGCGATAAGAGCCTTCCTTGTAAGAGTATCCGCCAGCACTATCAGTCGACTCAAAAAAAGTAATCGGGAGCGGAATGTAAGTGTAAGTTAGCAGAGTAACAGCTAAGCGCGAAGTTAAAAATCCCCTTCGGTATGAACACAGAATCGAGAAAAAAAACACAATGAGGTACTGCGTTTTAGTAGAAAATAAAGAATTATAAGTGACAGCCGAAATAGAATTCCACAAAGCCTAATTAAAGCTGAGAAATCTATGCATGAGTTGGCAACACTCCACACATAGACTAGGCCATCCTTACAACAAACCTCTTTGCCAGTGGCCACCCCTCGTAAGCGAGCCCAATTATTCAAATGAAGTTATAAACGTGAAGCAGTTGGTCAATAACATTTGGCAAGGGGATTTTTAAAATCGTAAGGAGCGCAAAGGTTATATTGATCTACACTGAAGCTCTAACAACGCAGTTTCACTTCGAGTTAGTTTTACTGTCAAGTATCGGACGTTGGTAGCAGAGAGTAAATAAAACTGTAACTCTATTGCTGTAGGTTTGGTTTGCATCATCTCCTTGATGTCGACGCTGTGTAACTACTGGAGTGCAGAGCAATGAATACTGTCACTATTGCAGAACGTAACCCTACCAAGCTGCCTTATTTTGCTGCACGGGTTATTTGGTCCGCTGCATTCCTTCCTGACGCAAGCGTTTATCGCGAGGTAGCATAGTTTCGTACAAAGAGTTAATAACCTATCTATGCTAATGAAAGCCTGAGAGCTTCTACTCTTGAGCTACACTGTAACTCGCAGGGCTGCTCGAACTCAACGAAAATTGGTCGAGATATTTCCTTCTCAGAGTTTCGTAGAAGTACCGGCAACATTTATCTCTCATACGCATAGCTGTTTAGAAGACTGCATGCAATATTTACACTTGTACCACGTATAATACGCGCCACGTTATTCGTTTGAAAGCGCCACTAATGGCGTCATCGCTCAGGATAGCTTTAACGGGCTAAGCTCGAAACCATGTCCCTTTGTTTAGCTACAATGAACACAGTTTGAGGCGGCTTGAGCCTCAAAAGTCAGACTATAGGTTTGGAATGAACGCCTGAATCTCGCTCCCAAGTATAGCCAAACCAACGCTCTTTGCTAAACTCCAGAGAAGTTACAGTCATGCACTTAGCCTATCTCCATGAAATTGACCCAGTCGATGTCACCTTGCACGACATTAACACCAGAAGGTATGTTCGACCTCGCACCAGGGGCATTTTTTTACATAGGCTACAGTAAGAGAAATAACCCTCGCAGCGAAACAACATACTATAGTTTCAGTAAGATGACATTCAATGATGAAGACATTACTTATAATCGCCAAATGAGTGGACGCACTGAAATAACAAGTATTAGGGTTGCTTAAATTTGTAGAAAGAAAATCAATGCCAAGTACGTGACCCAAGCTGTGTTCTCTGTGAGCAGCGTTTGATGGTCGAGGTTGCAGTCGAAAAAAGCGGCCTCGCTGGTAAGAGAACTAAAAAAGCCAATCGAAGACTCGCTCGCGAGGACCAAACTATTTAGTTTTTTAATGTTGTCTTATCGTCCTGTTTTAGGCGCGCTTTCTCGTTGAGGCTCCATGCAGAATTTTTTTCGGTGCATAGAGAACGTCAGTGATTCAGTCTTGCAGGATGGTAGCTATGCAATATTAGTAATACAGTTAAGACAGTTTGACAGAAATTTTCTCGTATGTAGGTTGACTAAGAACGTATTCGACAGGGACATACAGTCAAGCTGCTTAGCTTAAATCGAGCGGAAAGTCAATTCAAACCGTTGTTTTCGCCACTTTCACTTGAGTTTAAGGCCTTAAGCGGAACCGGCTTAGGCCGAAAACTAAAGTCTCCTCCGCAGGTAGTTTAACTTTTGAAGCGTAATGCACTTGACTTTATCCTAATGTAAAAAACAATGGTGAGATGGAAACAAACTTTTTTCCATTCGGTGAATTATTATTGAAACAAAATGAAGAATTTTGTAATTTTAACCTTCTAAAACAATATTTGAAAAAAAAAAACTCAGTTTTCGTTGATACTGTGATAGCAAAGAAAAAAGCTATTTCAGAGTTAATTTAAGTATATCGCTCTGAAATCAAATAATCATACTATTCATTGCTAACATGTTAAAACATATAGGCCACACGCATGTATCAATGTAGTGATCTGTTTTTATAATAATATGCTTTATTAGGTACACATAGGGACATGGTACACAGGAGACAGCTTAATACTAAAATTACATTAGATACTAAGACCAGGCAATACCATCATTACAGACTAAACTACACTGCATTGCGGCCCATTATTTGGCCCCTGCTCGGAAAAAGTATGCGCTGCCATCGGCTATAGATGTTAGATAGTTTGTAGCCATAACTGTTACGGATCACCTTGAGTAAGGCGTTATCAGAGTTTTCTATCCTGAGCTGGAGGCTTAGAGCGCATTTTCTTACCCTGACTTTGAGACAATCAGTATACTTTTGTCGTTATAGGCAACATGGAGGCGTCCAATCAATTTCTGCTTGAAGTTAGACAAAAGCGAGTTACAGTGCAGGGGATAGCCGTAGCTATCCCAGCAGTGACCAAACTTTCTGATTAGCATGTTACCCACTGCGTAGAGCCTTCGCATTTCTTTCTCTATATCCTGGTTATCACGAAAATCNATCATGGGTGATTTTATGACCCAGGTAGGAGAAGCTGTCTACATAAGTGAGATCGGCACCATCAAGTCGAGTGATTTTATCAGAGGGCAGGTTACCTCTCCAAGGTTTAATATACAAACAAACAGTTTCAACAGTATTATATTCAATACGCAATTTGCTGGCTTTGCTCCCGCAAGTCGAGACCAATTTTTGCAGCCCACATCATGTAGTGCCATTAATTACTGTCGCGTCCGCTGTATCCCAAATAACCAACAAAAACTCAGCTGTGCCAGCTCCATACTGTACTTGTGACACTACCTATCTTATGGAATGATATCGTTGCAGCTTGTGAGTAAAAAATCTACAAGATTAACTTCCAAGGATGCTTAACTTTAAAATGTTAGGAACGTAAGATAAATTTTACTAGTGACATCACAGCTTAGGTTAATATTTTTCAGCGTAACTCCTAAAATCCGTTGGATTGTCACATGCTGAAGTCGGTAAGAAAAGTCAAGTCAAGGGCACTTAAATATTGAACAGTGACGTCAAAATCGAAAACGTCCTATAATTCGAAGAAAATACTCAGCATTATAAAGCAAAGAGTTTTGGCTTGATAAGTTATAGCTAAACTGAGTTTTATCTGTGATTATAGAATTATGTTGCAAAATAGTTATCGGGCAATCGTAATCTAGAACGAGACCAAACTAAATCGGGAACAAGTATAAAGCAATATAGTGGACACGAAACCATAATTGATCATCGCTTTTGATTGACAGTTTACAGTTTAGGTAGGTACAAAGGCTATGGACAAACTTTACAGATAAATGGCCTTCACGTGAAACTAAGCAGTTTATTGGCAAATTTAGACTTCTATGACCTTCCCAGTCGGAAATAAAGGTTGTGATTATAGTAGAATAATTGGTCTATGAGAGATTACGGTCAATTATGGATGATGAAGCAATATGGTAGATATATCGACCAAAACATAACGTTGATTTTGCTGTATTTAGGCCGATATTGGTGGAGGCAATATTGATTGTTTAAGGTTTGTCAGGAAACGAAGGTCGATGGTAGTACATGAATGGATGAATACTATATATGATAGTGCATGTATGTTTGAAGACTATATATGGTAGAGTATATGCTAGAGCATAACCATTGTAGGTTATCAACGAATTTCCGTACGTACGATCATGAGCGGAATACCTCACATTATTTGGGGAGAAATATGCATGGGTTGCCATGGATTATAATATGGCTAGAATTCAAAACATAACCGACCAAAATAATATTGTTTGACTATAAGTTTGAACGCAAAACGCCTACAATTTCACATTAAATTGCAAAAATTGTGCACACTATCAGTTTTTTTTTATTTCTGTCAAATAATTGCAAAAAAAATTGCAGCGTATGTATGGACGCTAACTGCCTTGACGTTATTTTTATCTACGGTTTCTGAATTTTACTAACGCTTTACAACTTTAGCGTAGTTACCCATCATTTGTCTTTATTTGTTGTATATCTTGTAAAACAGTATTGCAATCTTTTATCAAATATTGCTATCTTTTTATCTTTATTCTGTTTATATCTGTAAACTTTTATAAACAGATTATTCTCATTAACTCTATGGAAAACAAAGTCAAGTTTCATGTTAAATTTGGTCTTACGTACCCTGACAATGGGTACGGCCAATCTTCATCTATCGACTAATGATTTCTTCTAAGCTGTGTCGTACAGTCGCATGCTAGCTTAGAGTTGAAGAAGTTGCATAAAAACATGCATTAACTGCACAGACTGGTTCAAGCTCCTACTCTATAGCATCGTTCAAAAGTTTAGAGCATCTCACCATTCTGAGCTGCAGTCCTGACTAGCACGTAAAAATTAACTTTTTTTGCATAAGAAATTAATCATCAGCAAACGAAGCAAGCATCCAGAGCATAATATGTGAAAAGTTGATCTTGGTAGAATACAATTGTATCACTCGCTGAACACAGTCAATTTTGGTCGTGAATGGTGTTTCTTACTGTTCGCTATGGAAGATTATGGTTGTGCAGCTAAAACCTTTATGGTTGTAATTGGGTATTTATGGTTGGCAATATGGTCGAAGGTTGTGAGATATCTCTACCATAATGCACCCCATAAATGGTTGAATATAGAGGATGTATCGGTAATAAACAATAAGATCTCGTTCATAATCATAGTTGCTCTACTATAATCACAACCATTATTTCCGACTGGGTTGGCATGCGCATGTACATATTAAGCTTAGACTTTTGTGAAAATATTCCAGCTGGCTCATAAGGGCTTCTCCAATTATCGGTCAGTGTCATTTTTCCAAAGATCGAATCGTGATTTCCAGTGTTTTAATGGCTAGTCGTTGCTATAGAGACAGGCAAATTACTGAGTTTGCTCCACGATAAGTTCAAATGGACGATTGATTTAGTAATTCAGTTGATCTCTGTTAGAAATTGGCGTTAGCACAAATAATTACAATTTTCAATCTTATACTGGTAGAATAGAATTAAAATTTATTTCAGCACTTGTTAAGAGAGCTGAAGCCTTTAGTGGACCCCGTCAACAGCTATGTCCGGTTGGATTAACGTTAGACAAACGAACGTAAGTGTACGGCACCTCGTGCCATACCGCTGTAAAGGTCTGACTTTCGCTCTGTGATTTTGGCACTGGATGTATACAATTTCTTTAAAACCTAAGTATGAAGAGCATCAATCTTTTTAAGCTCTGCATTCAACCTTTGTGCCTAGCCTTGCCATTGGTTAAACTATAAAAAATATCCCAAGTTCTCTTGGGTCTTTGTTACAAAAAAATGTGAAGTCAATACAGGGTTTTGTGCAACCCTTAGCTTTGGAAGAGATGGTGATTCACTGTAAATCGATGACCTTTGTTCGTCTATGCATTTTATATGAAAGCTGCACGAATATCAGCGTAAGTTATGTGCATACGAGTCTAAAGAATAGCTAGAACATCTTCCAAAATCGCTGGGGAGTGCGGGATTACTTGGTATTATAAATATGTGGTAGTAGACGATGATATTTCTGTGCATGCTATATGAACTTCCTGGGATTTGTGTACAGCTCCTGGCCAATCGTATTGTCAATCTAATATTCGTATCATTATTATGCACTATATATAATGTATTGCGGTGTAAATATTTCTAGCACGGTAATTCTAGAGACCAGATGCAAGGGTCACGCAGCATGCGCAGGGACCCAAATTTTCTAAATGCAGAGACCATTCGGTCTGAGGCCTGACTGATTTCACTCGAATTAGTGAAGACCTGAGGCGATTCGCTCAATTCTATGAAGATGAACCAACCAAGTTAGTTTATATTATCGGGAGCTTCAATCTCGAGCGTTAGATTCGCCAGTTTGTGTTGAGTTGGGGAAGTTAATCGCTCGGTGATTACGTTTGAAACGGCCTAGCACTCAATCCTGATACCAGTTCAAGACGCTGGTACTAAAATAATAACTCCAGGTACATATAGTGACCTCATCATTTGAAAGGCCTGTTACATCGATCATCATGCATATAACGGCTGGAGTTATTCCAATACTAAATGCATCATCTCCACTCAATGAATCTGAATCTATATATAATCTTTTGTATACCAGGTCTCACTTTTAGGCCATCACGTGTCGTTCGTTACATCTCATCAGTGGCATTCCTGCCAAATTCTCACCGTGGACCTTCGATTATATTCCAGGCAATGTTACTCTTCCTTTGAGTTAAGGCAATGGCGAGTAGCTGGAAACCCGACCTGTTAGATGATATTCAGCTGCAAAGTTTCGGGGAGAATTTGCAGCAGCTCTTTTGTTGGCCACAAAATGGAGTGTTTTTTGCAGGCTGGAGTTACTTGAATGTATCGTCTCTTGAACCAAAAAACTTAGAAGTTGAAACAAAAATAGCCACTCGTCACCTGGGAATATTCCTGTGCCTCAATGTTCAAGACTGAGGTCCGCGTATCACTTCATTGCTGCGTTCGTTCGTCTTCTAGCAAATGTAATACATTTTCAGTAATTCTTTTGTTTCGTCAAATTTTCAATAATCGAATAGTTTATGGAAACAACGTAATTATGCGTTACGGCATTCCTTTTTAGAGTACAGAAGTCATGGATTGACACAACAACGGCAAGTTTATAGTTACTTGATGTGCATGAACATGTTCCCAACATCATTCAGTTTCGCCGGTTCTGTTGTTCTGCAGCAGGTTTTTTCGCAACCTGATCAGGCATACTTGAGACGGCTCGAAACTTCAGTTTCGCAAAGCAGGATTGCTCATTTGGCCGTTTTATCTGAAGTCGGTTTGTGCACAACTTCCAAAAATTCATTCGAAGGGGGAAACCTAACGCACAGGCCTGAATTAACTTACACTAGCCTAGCTTATTTTGCCCTTTCCATTTCAGCTTACGACGTCGTCTAGAACACTTACTTGATCCAAGTTCAGAACGCAATGTAATTGTAGTATAAATTTTCTTAGCCGTAAACCGGTATGTCGGGCTTGTCTCATAAACAGTGCTTCAAAAAATTTTCCAACAAATAACTGCGGCTTTGTTTGATCTTTATCGTGTTCAGCGATAAACCTGCCTTGGGACAGAGGACTATAAGATTATGTTGGCAGCCCGCGGAGCGTTCGCGAGCATGACCTGTTCTGAACATATATATCAGTCAATGTATCTGTCCCCAAAATCCCATCGGTTGACCGACAGTTAGAAGCTCGCGGAGTCGTGAGTAGCGCAACGCTTTAGTAGCTGCCAAGGAGGTTTAATAGTAGGGAGCGAAAGCCTTGACGATCGATGAAGACAAAATTTTTGGCAAGACTGAAGCGTGGCAGACTGGCTGCACATATGTATTGTATTATAATATTGATGTTCTTGAAAGTTTTCTGGGCACTAGACTGCTAAAAATGCATACATGTTGTAGTATGGGCATTTGTAGACGTAATTCGACGCACACCAAGTGGTATGGACGTGGAATGGTTATAAGGCTGTGCAAGGCGGCTGGAAGGCTGTAGCATTGTGGCTGGACAGAGCAGCAACAGGAGAAAATAAGACTTTCAGGCCTTTCGGACGGGATATACACTTTATTAGCTTTCTTCTGCTAATAATCATGGCCAAACTACACTAAACGCGCTTTTTATATAAAGTGTAAAATATTTTTTTTGCCAAAAAATTTGCTGTGAGAAATTGGCCACGCCGGAAGAAAACAGTTGGCTGGCTAAGCCAGGCTAAAGACGACCGTATTCCGTCCATCTATATAACCTTCTTGGTAGCGGCATGACCGCTGTGAAGTAAGGTAGTTGTATCGCTATTGCCATCGCGGGCTGGGAGGTCCCGACGTGTTTACATCGTCGGCTGTAGTCCTGACTTACCTTCACAAAATATGCCACGGCTAGAGACCGACATAATTAATAATATGTATCATCGAAAATGCAAGAAGGTGCGCTCACCACTGCAGATATGCAGAGGCTAAGCGAAAGAATAAAGGTAGGTAGTAGGATCAATGAGAAAGAGCTCTGCTCAATATAAAAAATGAAAGCAGTCTATTATCAACGCAGGACATTAAACATGCAACTGGGCATCAGTCTTTTATCTTCCTCGGTAAGAAATCAAAATGATTCATTTGCAATCTGCCATTAAGGGTCACCTTTCGATAATAAAAATGTTATAGCGTTATATTGAGGTGGTCATCGTTACAGGCGGCGAGAGCGGCTGTTATATGAAATAAATTGGAGTTGCAAGATAATAGCGGCATCCTGGCGAGTCTCTAATGGAGATCGATGCACATCGTACATTGTGGAGCAGAAACTGCTGCGCTTACGGTACACTAATGTCAACTTTCTAGGCTTTTGATAATAGCGTATGAGAGCGCTGTGACTTGCTGTAAGAAAAATAAATATACACTATTAATATCCCATTCAAAACTAAAGGTAATATAGTTTATTGGGTTTCGTTCTGTCTTTGAAGCAAATTTATGATATGGAAAAAAATTACGCTGAAATAGAGCACTGAAATATAAAATAAAGTTGGTTGCTTTACGCTTTTGCAAAGTCTTTTAAATGATAATCATATCTGGAACTGAAATAAGGGTTTTCTTCAACTGTCTGATCACTGGATCGCATATATGTACATAACGCTATAAAAATGTTTACGTGAAACAACAGAAAGGGCCTAACAATTCATTCGTTGGACCCACACCTGGTGTAACGATGTTCTATATACTGGAACACATATGTACTTGCGAACATATTACTACAGCGCCATTGATTTCTTAAGAAAGTTTTTTATTATTATCATTATTAATTGAACCAAGCGGAGCAGAGAGCACCGGTAGCCAGCTATTGACTGTAGCGATAAATCAGTAAGTCTCAGCTGATCAGAATATAATGGCTACTTTGCTCGAAGTGAAATTAATAATTTGTTAATGGGAGTTGCTGGAACACATTATTAGAAGGCATGTGATAGCCTAATCCAAGATTTGTTGGGGTATAAATAAACGCAGTCACGTTGGATATTCAAATGAAGTAGGATAATTACCGGTGTAGTGCTTCGCTCTGCTAAAGATTCCCTCTCAACTTTTGCTCACGACTCATATATAGTTAAGATTGAAATTAATGAGACCTCTGCATTTTTACTATATTTGCATTATTAATTCAGTACACACATTTCTCACCAACTAATAGCGATTTTAAGTAATGTAAGGATATTCTCGAATTAAACACAATAATTGGGAAACAGTCATGTCTGCAATATATAGGACCAATTTATTCATTCCTAGCTCAATAAATCGATAAATAATATGGAAGCTCTTATTCGCAATCAATACATCTCAATGTTGTTTATAATTGACAGTTTGGTTCTTGCAAATACCTGCAGATATATCTAATTTAAAATTATACTCATTCAAATTGAATATCGTCAAAGCTATATCTTAGATAGAGATTTCTTTTTACTGTACGTCGTGCACCCTGACGGAGTGAAAATCTGAAGTTCAATTTTATTGTCTAGATACCGTGCCTGGATAGCAGGATCTCTAGTAAGGGCACTTTAATTAATTATTTAATTAATCCGAAGAAAGTGAATGAATTTATGTGCAAAAAAATACATAACACCATTGTACATATCATACAACATTTGATGCATCGGAAATAACAGGCGTTTTACAGAAAAGGAAGTTTCCATCTTCCATGCTCAAAAGCTCAAGAAAAAGACGTCACGTAGTACCCATAGCAGTATCTCATGCATATACACAAAACTTATCTGCTGTTAACTCGACGTTCGAATTTCCTCCTATCTCATCCTCTAGCTGATGAATATACTGCCTTTACTTTTCTTATCATGATCGGTGACATGGGGTACGGATGCAACTATGCAGTCTCGTCTGCATTTTTTGACGAGACACAAATATTAGCTGCTGTATAATCTGAAAAAGACATGCTTTCTGTCCAACTAAATTTGGAAACTATCGGCCAGTGTTCGGTAAAGAGTAACGTGCCTTTCAATGAAATGAAATTCGAGCTGCTTAGATACAGATAAAATTCGACACTCTTTGGGTCAACAACACATACTGCTAGTGTTAGACATGAAATTGGATGAGGGCAGTTTTCGAAGACCTTGGCGCGAGAATGCAAGGCGATGGTACTTTTGAATACCATGTAGCAAGAATTATCGCAGAGGAAACTAAATGAAGTCCATGGGTTTTACGACCTCTCTCTTGACGTTAAGTAGAGGTGATGTTAACTCTATGGAAGCAATTAATTCTGCCTTAAAAAACAGTACTATTCTTTAATTTATTTGCGACTACAAGAAATGAACCAGAATAACTTGAAGCTCTCCAACGATCATCACCTGCTAAAATTTGCGATTTGCAAGAGTATGACTAGGTACATAAAACATCTTAGCTATCTTCAATTGTATTGTCTTCAGTTGTATTGTCTTCAGTTGTCTTCAGTTGTATTGAGTACAATGACAATTCGAGCGCTTCACACTCATATATGTTTGGAAAGCTCTGGAACATATCATTGAGAATGTAAATGAACATATTCGCCAGACACTCAGAAAGGACTGGACGGACCAGACAGATCTACGGTGTGCGGTTACGTGCACTGTGGAAATAATTCACTTTTGGCCCTCTCTTTGGAAGCTAGCTGCAACCCAACAGAAAAAAAAGCCCAGTACCTTGACTTCACACACGTGAGGTGACGTGTGAAGCGTCACCTGGAATACGTCCGATGACGTACGGGGCATACAAGGTAATGTATCACTTCCATCAGCTCGTATCACAGAAACGACTAAACTCGTCTGCTGAAAGGCCACATGGCCACGGCATTTCAAAGCTTTTTGAAGGCCAAAACCTGAACACGATTTAAGTGCCTCTGCGTGGTACTAGCAATACCTATAGACTGCACTTCCCGCCATGAATATTTTTTCTCAGTTCATAATGGTCAACTTGATTTAATTAATAAAGGCAAAAGCAGCAATGTTCCTTGAGCCCAGCAGAAGAACTCATGAAATGAAGTTCGTTTGAGTAAGCCACTGTCAACTGCAGAAGCATACAAACACACATCAGCGTTTTTTACGCTTTTTTATTTGTAGTTTTCTCGTGATGCTCTAATGAAATGAGATAGGCAAAAATTAGAAAGGTTGGAGACTGCGGCGAATCTATCACACTCTGCTGAACGCTGATACATGCAATTTATACAAGATGCACGTTGTAGTCACAAACCTGCCGGGGTACCATAACTTGAAAAATTGTAACCATAACCTGATAGACGGTTGCGAGAGGCATTTATTGACGGACATAGTACACATGAAAGTAACAGAGTGTAGTGTTGATTGCAACTTCGTCTACGGAGCTCGCAGAAACTATACATATGTATGCACTCTCTCCTAGCTACTCCCCAGGTAGCATTGAGACTTATATTGATATTAGAATAATATTATGAAGTAACATTATATAAGGTTATACATCAATATTAAAATAATATTAAAAAGTGCCAATTAGTTCAAAGTTAGG
>LQNS02001578.1:310676-325373 GCA_001587735.2 Parhyale hawaiensis | reverse complement strand
TATTATAACACAAAACGGAAATATTACATGGTAATATTAAAATAACATTGAAATGACCTAACGAAACTAACATCTAACACTAATATAACATTGAAACATTAAAATAATATTAATATAATATATGATTGCTACCTGGGTCCTCGCTGATTTACACATATATTTTTTTCTTCTATTTCACACAAAATGTTTTTGAATTGGTACCTGTTTTGCCTTAACCCAAGTTTATAATGTGCACTGCAATCGTTTTCGAGTTGTATTTATGATACAATTTTTAAGCGGCGGCGTAACCTGTGCAGCACTGCTAGGGAACCCTTTGATTGCAGCTACGGGAAAAACTGACTATATACACTTTTTGCTCTGTTAGTTTTGTAATCCAAGTCATGTAGACATCCGAAGTATTTCTTATCATTGTCGTGAAAATTCTAATTTTGCTTGCCGCTCACATAAAACTAAGCTTGCTCTGAGTTCAAGAAGCACAAATTGAGTGGATGATCACAGAAGAATAGGGGATGTTGTTTTTCAGAGTTCTGTGAACCATTAAGAGAATAAAAGGAAGCAGGGGTTCGATGTGGTGATTTTTGTACTCTGTTTTGATGATGCAGCTTTTTGCCGGAGCCAAAAGAAAAGTCGTTAATGTAATGCAATTGCGTATCACTGATCTGCAAATATAGTTCATATACTAAGCGATGCTCGACTGCTTGGTAAAAAAAAATCTTTCTTTAGTCTCGCCTCAGAGACCGGAAGCAAACAGGGACTGTGCTGCTGAGCAGTACTGAAACCAGTCACACTCGCTTGGTTTCGGCCACTACTAGTGCAGCCTTCATAATCAACTGAGAACTAAGTTATGATCAGCAAAGTACTGTTGTATCGTCGTGAATTCTTCCCTGTTATTTTTAACGACCTGGTAAGCTAGTGCACAGAGAGAAAGCTGCTTCGATTTCGGGAATGCATGCGGCCCTTCGTAATGTAGTAAGAGCTCTCTTCCCTGGAGTCGATTTACTCCTAGCATTTTATCGAATGTTTCTCACGACGTTTACAGCTGCTTAAGTGCATGGAAATGACTGTCTTTATAACTGACGTTAACAGTAACAATGCTATGTATAAATTTTGAGACACGTAACACCTAATATATTATATTGGAAAGTACAAGCAAAAATGTAATATGCATGCGAACTGACCAATTTCAAAACATAGGGTCGTAAGTTATGTCTGTTTCGAATACTTTTACTCTGTTCGTAAACCGAGCGCTGTAGTGAGTATAAGTTAGGTACAGTGTAGCTGAAAGCCTATCCACCTTTAATGAAAATACTTTTCCATTTTTCGTACAGTAAAGCAATTACACGACTCTTTACTAACAAAAGTTTGAAGACATACGATAAACGACAGCAATTTAAATGTTATAAATATAAACTAAAGCATTCTAAGAGCGCCTTTCTCCGCCATGCAAAGCAACGATAATGGAAAAAATTCAAATTGGTTCTATCAGCCCTAAAGTATGGTCGTTTACGCTTTTTGACAGTAACCACCGTTTTCGTAATTTTCTTTTAAACCAGTTCATATATTTTCGAGTTATGTTGTTACTAACAAACATTAGGCTAAAATATGCAGATAAGCCGATCATCACCAAAATTTCTCATTTTGCTGGGAGCATACTAGGCACACTAGGGGGCACACTAGGCACATGCACTAGGGGGCACACAGACAATTTGAGGCAAGAATGCGAGACTCGGACGCCATTTATGTCACGGTATCTATGCTACCGATTCCAACTGTATCGAAACAGACCTCAAGCTGCACATCCGAGCAACCAGTTGAGCGTAGGAATACATAATGTGGCCCGGCATTACTCTTCGTGATATTTTCAACAACTCCTGTGCTTTTTATGAAAATCAAATCCTTATTTTTTAGTTGTTTTAAAATCAAGGACAGAGACAAGCAAACAAACAGATCACCACAGATGTTTGATGATCTGCTCTTCGTAATATAACTAACAGCTCACGTAAGATCCGACCTTACCTTTTTGAGTTATCTTGGTGGCAGACAAAAGAAAACAGGAAAACAAACAGACACTGACTAACTCGACAAAAGCATAATCTCCTTGGTGGAGGTAATAATCGTAAGATATTGTGCGATCATGCACTTGGCTTTTTCGAGGTTTTTATTTCTGCCATAAGTTGGTCTAGAACGCAGTGCCCACCAATCCCTGAGGGCTATGCTGAAAATTTAAGCTGTTTAATAAGCTGAAATAAAAGTTAAAGAAACTACAAGAGCTCATAATTAAACTTGAAATTGGAAAAAGGGCTAAATTAAATATACCGTAAGTTTGTTTCGTTTATGATCGATGATGTTATGCACGGAATTAATAACATATTTGACCAATGTCCCTGCGAGTGGCATTGACAGAAGTCACCTGCCTGCTTGCACAGAAGAGTAAATAAACAAATTTTGTTGGGCCAATCGTATTCATGAGTCGATCTTTAATGATGATAAGAATAAAGTACAGGAAGTCCTCGTTATAGGCCAGAGATCCGTTCCGGAATCAAGTGGTTTTGAACAAAAAATTAGAAGAAATTGGTACTCAACGAAACTTCATAAGATGCGTGTTGCAATCAGATTGCCAGTGTCACGTACGTTTCCCCACATCCAGTGAGATTCAAGTTATGTAACACCGACGACAACAACATGAAGGGCTTGTCCGATTGGGTGCTAAAATTAAGCCTTCTAGGCATGACTAGTTTGAAACTTCAGGCGCAAGCATTGGCTTTGCTTACGTGAATCACGTTGCAAGTGTTAAAGCAGCGCGATTACATTGAGCAGGCTAAGAACTCTCTTTAACAAAACAAGATTGAATTCCTGGAAGTCTGAAGTGCTACCGATTAAGGGCCAATGCCTGTAACTCAGCTGAACGAATCAAATCCAGCGCACCTGCCTGCAGTTTCGGATGAGTTAAGCTTAACTTCAGCGCACTATTGAACGTACCCTTATATAGAGCTTTGAGCTGGGTAAAAGCACCGACATTCTTTTACTGCAAGCAGTGTCATCAATTGATATACGAAAATGGAGATTTTATCCCATGGCTGATGTATGTCTGCTCTCCTGCAGGTTTTCAACATTTTATAAAAAAAGCAAAAAAGACGAATTAAAGCTCACCCAGCAATGTTTAAAGTGTGAAGTTCCTGCTTATTAAGCTAAGATTCCATAGTATTCATTACATATTTTTGAGGGAAACGGCGTTATACCGAAGCACGTAGCAACACGATCTAGACTCTCACTTCAACACGTCTCAATGCCTTTATCCGTTTTCTCTGATTACTGACAGAATGAAAAAACGAACAGTTTGATGGAATACCACAATATTTTTATTGATTATCAAATTATTAAATTGAAAAAAGAATCTTTAAATGATTAATAATAGATGTTGCATATCATCACAGACAGCTCTTAATTATTTACGTGAACTTAATAAACTGAGTAAGATGAAGGGTACTCGTGGACGTAGTACGCCTTTTGGAAGTTGACACTAATGCTTCAAGAAAATGATGCTATTCAAAACCAAGGTCGCTAAATCAAATACCTGGAACTAAAAATTCTGCGGCAAAATCGAAACCGGTAAAAAAACTAGTCCGGTCAAAAACGAGGACTTCTTGTTTCTAGATTCTCATTGACACTAATAATTACAAAACCTAGACAGTAGTTAATTAAGAATATCGGTGCTTCAATTACTTCCCTACCATAGTTTGACGGTCGCTTAACCATATATTTATATGTATGTTAATAGTTTACATGATCCACCCTAGGTCTCTCGAATAACAAAGTGAATAGCAAATGAAAAACGAAGAAAACGAGCACAAAAGTAAAGGCATATTGTAGGTCCAGCTAAGGTTTATGGCGCAAATATTGGATGCTAGAAAAATCATGGTACAATTACGTGTTTTTAAGAAAGATGTTTTAGGTTTCTCATAAATTGATTTTTTTCCAACTGTGCTTTTTATTACCGGTACTGCTGCCTCATCGGAACGCGTGTCCGGTGAACCATACACGCTCTACAATAATTATTGTTAGAACTAGTTTTAATTTAAGAATTTAAAATGTAGTAAATTTCACTAGGAAAGTACGGTAACTTATGGAACGCACTTTATAAATACGTGGAGTACCCTTGGAAGACATAATGTGCGTTTCAGTTAAAATTGTGCGTGACTGACCTCGGTATAAAAGTAATATAGTTCTCCCATTTTTTTACACCCTTCCTAGATACGCGGCAAGGCGCAAATTTAATCATCATCAGATTTCGGTCATTATCCAAGTAAGAGATCGGCCTAACATCACATCACTACATAATAATTTGCTACTACAGGTCAAAGGTCAATATAGAAGGGTGTGTAGCAATCGTCAGAGTTGACTACTACCTGTTGATAAATTACTAAATTATTGTCCATATGACTTGTAAATTCCATGTAATATTGTTCATATTGTCATGATGAAATATACTGAAGGGGTCAGCCCAGATGTTAGAAAAATTTTCATTTGTTGACCCAATTTTTAAAATCTGCACAGTAAATGTAATTAAAAAAAAAACCACTCATTTTGCTCATGTAACTCCTTAGATTTAGGCCTTAGTTTTTGAAAAAGTCGAGATATAAGCTTTTTATTATCATTTCAAATGAATAGAAGTTTATGAGGCTATATGCAAGAACAAAAAAATAAGGCAGTTTTAGATTCCTTATAATATTTCTAAGAAATTGATGGAGCAGGATTTTCCATTTTTCTTTTCCTTTCTTTTGATATGCGATTTTCGAGCACTAACTAAATTATTAATAAAACAAGATTTTCGGTTTTGAACTCCGATAGAAAGTAATAATTGGAAAAATTTCAAATACCTCTCCATTAACTTGTCGTAAAGTTTTCAAGGGTTCCAAAACTGTTTTTAGTTTTTTCTAGCATGAAAGTTCATTGATTTCTATTCCTTTTTAACGGAAAACAGACATCTTATAGAATAGGCAAAAACCGTAAAATATTGTATTGAAATTTCATATAATGTATTTCTTTGCCTAATGGATGACGTTCGAAGCTGTATTCATGTTGTGTTATCATCTAGAAATGAAACGAATGCACAGATTTTACATTTCTGCCCTGTGAATTACTAAAATACCTACAATTATATTTTATTATTTGAGTACTCACCATGGGGATCAACCCAGATTTCAGAAAACTCTTTTATTTGCGAGTCAATTGTTCTAATATTTGCACAGTATACGCAATTTTAAAAAAGAAATATGTTTCTTCTCATGCAACTTTTTTCGATTTTGGCTTTAGCTTTTCATAAAATTGGGGAAAAAGCTTTTTAATGGAAATTCAAAAAAATGGAAGTCTATGAGTTTTTATGCTCGAACAAAAACTAAGACAGTTTTTGGAATCCTTGTAATAGTCCTAACACAGTAACAGAGCAGGATTTTGTATTTGCTCGTTTCTTTTTCTTTTCGTGAGCAATTTTTGATCACTAACTATACTTGAAAAAGCCTGCCAAGCGAGGCAACGGTTGCAAAAAATTCAAATTGGCTCTGAAACCATGATATTCTTTGAATCAACTTCAAAATCTGATAATTTGTGCCTTTTAATAGTAATAATAGTTTGTGCAATTTTCTTGAAGATCCGTTCATAACTTTTTGAGTTATGTTGCTAACAAACGTTATGACAAACATGAGTAAAATATACCGATCTGCACCAAAATTTGATCATTTATGTCTTTCAACATTACTAACAACCCCTATAAATTTCAAAAAGATCCATTCATTTTTTTTAGTTATCGTGCTAACAAGCATAAAATTAAAAACAGTGACAAACAAACGAACAAAGAAACGGATCATTACTAAAATTCAGTCATCTACTCTTTGTTATATACCTAACAACTCAGGTGAATTTCATCAAAATCCGTCCATAACTTTTTTAGTTAAGGCTTCTAGAAAAATGAGGCAGACAAACAAACAAACGGATGGACGGATCTTCACTAAAAGTTAATCATCTGTTCCTCCTAACATACATAACAATCCCTGTAAATTTCGTCAAGATCCGTCCATAACTTATTGAGTTTTCTTGGTGACAGACAGATAAACAAACAGGTAGACAGACAAATCCGACGAAAACATAACCTCCTTGGCGGAGGAAATTGTACAAAAAATAAAACATTTTCGGTTTTTATAGTGCTCGCAGCTCCTCAAAAATCTGGGACATGAAAGCCCACTGCCGAGCGTCCTTTTTCCGACAAATTAAAAAATCCTAATTTTGACACTGTTCAATTCCTCAAGTGTAGTCCTAGTTCATATCACCCGAGCAGGGACATATCTAGCATAGAATGCAAAATAATATGAAAAATCCACCAATGAACCCAGCCAGCTAAAGAAAAGGAAGCTGAGAAAATGAAAGTCATCGCTAATAGCATGAAGGAAGAAAGAAGCAGGATTGGCACGCTAGGAAGAAAGGTCTTCTCTAAGGTTTTTCCAAGTTTAAGTTATCGTAACAGCAGAGTCATCTTCAGAGCCTGATTACCTTTCTACAGTCTGATTTAATAAATATTCGTCTACGTTTAACTACATTATTCTCTACCTGGGCCGGATCCTCAAATTGAAAACGCAGTTTTGGTAAAAAATTGAAGTTTCAATTGGTAAGATAACCCTAGAATACCTAACAGTTACGATCAGTGGAGGCATCCACTTAATTGATAATGTTCAGTAAAACAGCCAATATTCAGAAAATAATGTAGGCTGCTTAGATAAAAAGTTCCAGCTGAGATACCTGATTGCTTAATTTTTTTCGAACATGAGCTGCAAAACAGATACAGTTCAGACACCTCTGAACTACATGTTTTAACTTTTTCCGAATTTTATTTAACTGTTGTATACAAATATTTTTTTACGTGATCGGATACGGGCAAATGCCTGCTACCAGGTCCATGGCTAACAGGAATATTTGGTAATATATGTACACACGTTGCCTGAAATCATGTTGCATTTAAGGCCTCGGTCAGTGCTTTTTTTCAACAGTTTGTTTCAGAGGCAATATGGCATTTCGGTGCGGATTTGCAAAATAATCCCGTTCCACATCTCATACTTTTCACGCAGAAATATGGCGGCAAAGAAATTAATAGATGCCCGCTAAGCAACAGCAATCACGAGAGTCGAAGGAAAATACACGCGATTGCAGCAGTAATCACACAGGTGTATTGAAGTGGAATAAACAGGCCGTGATAAAAAGAATGAAACTGCATTGAAAAATGTTAATAAAAGTTGTAAAAACGCATGTAACACAACAGCTTCCGTACCAAATATTAAAGAAGGATATTGAGAAGCATCTAACATTGCGTATCGAATTTAGCGCTCGCTCGTATTGCAGACTTGACGCAAGAACAATATTAGGGGTCCAGGCCGTGTATGCAGTCATGCTGAAGCCATGAACTAGCAATCGGTAGACCAGCTGTACTCACAATTTCAGCGTAACCGTATTCGCGTGCCTGCATGCACTACATTTGAGCTTACATAGGTACAGGGCACTAATGCCCAATAAATTACGTATAACGGGATATTACTATATGCCTAAAAAGAGTATCTATGAATTTTCGGAACCTACTTATATACATACATATAAAATGCATATGTATGCCAAATAATTCCATATCAGATACAACACGCATTTCGTGGAGATAAGTTCTAAAATAAGCAATGTATGTTGCAATGCTGGAAGTTAATACGCTTCAATTAAGATTTAATACACAGACGAGGTAGAATAACAACACCTGTTATTTTGGTTAGAACATCCACGCTATGTATAAGAAATATGCTATGACCTACGCTTATAATTTACACAAGGCCATGCAATACCAGCGCTCTCGAATTCGATTTTTTTATGCTTTTGGTTCTAAGATATCTGACTAATTAAGCTGCAGCTTTGCAAGTCACACCAAATTTTAGCAGATTCTCATTTCAGAGAAAATTAGCTCACACTGCGAGTGCATACCACCGCCAAGCAAGGCAGCTGTAATGAAAATTTCAAATCGGCTCTGAAACCACAATTTCCTTTCTATCAATACCAAAATTTGCTCACCTGTGCCTGTTGACCATATTAACAGTGTCTGTAATTATTCTGACGATCCGTTAGTAACTTTTTGAGTTATTGCGCTCACAAACATTTTAACAAACATTACTGAAACCCACAAACGGGCGAACCGATCATCAACAAAATTTATTGATCATGTCTTTCAACGTTACTAACAATTCCTAATTTTTTGTTATTGCGCTACCAAACATTTTAACAAACACTAATCAAACACACAAACGAACCAACCGATTATCACCAAAATTCAATCAATTTTGTCTTTTAACATGAGNTGGCTTGAGACCAGCGTCTCCGAACATAGCACAAGGTCATAACTGGAAGAGGCTACAGCTAGTTCAGCCAAATTACCATATAATCCGCGAACATTAGTGCACAAGATCCGGCAGGAGCGAGACCCAAAACCACGAGCAATTAATTCTGCCCCCCAAAAAGTACTATATTTTACTTTATGTGCGACTACAAGAAATGAACCAGAATAACTTGAAGCTCTCCAACGATCATCCACTGCTAAAATTTGCGATTTGCAAGAGTATGACTAGGTACATAAACATCTTAGCTGTCTTCAGTTGTATTGAGTATAATGAAAATTCGAGCGCTTCACACTCATATATATTTGGAAAGCTCTGGAACATATCATTGAGAATGTAAATGAACATATTCGCCAGACACTCAGAAAGGATTGGACGAACTAGAAAGATCTACGGTGTGCGGTTACGTGCACTGTGGAAATATAATTCACTTTTGGCTCTCTCTTTGGAAGCTAGCTGCGACCTAACAGAAAAAAACCAGTACCTTGACTTCACACACGTGAGGTGACGTGTGAAGCGTCACCTGGAATAGGTCCGATGACGTACGGGGCATACAAGGTAATGTACCTCTTCCATCAGCTCGTATCACAGAAACGACTAAGCTCGTCTGCTGAAAGACCACATGGCCACGGCCTTTCAAAGCTTTTTGAAGGCCAAAAGCTGAACACGATTTAAGTGCCTCTGCGTGGTAGTAGCAATGCCTATAGACTGCACTTCTCACCATGAATATTTTTCTCAGTTCGTAATGTTCAACTTGATTTAATTAATAAAGGCAAAAGCAGCAATGTTCCTTGAGCCCAGCAGAAGAACTCAAGAAATGAAGTTCGTTTGAGTAAGCCACTTTCAACTGCAGAAGCATACAAACACACATCAGCGTTTTTTACGCTTTTTTATTTGTAGCTCTTGCGTCATGCTCTGATGAAATGAGATAGGCAAAAAATTAGAAAGGTTGGAGACTGCGGCGAGTCTATCACACTCTGCTGAAAGCTGATACACGAAATTTATACAAGATGCACGCTGTAGTCACAAACCTGCCGGGGTACCATAACTTGAAAAATTGTTACCATAACCTGATATGCGGTTGCGAGAGGCATTTATCGACGGACATAGTACACATGAAATTACAGAGTGTAGTGTTGATTGCAACTTCGTCTACGGAGCTCGAAGGAACTATACATATGTATGCACTCTCTCCTAGCTACTCCTCGCTGATGTACATAACCATTTTCTTTCTTCTATTTCATACAAAATGTTTTTGAATTGGTACCTGCTTTACCTAAACCTAAGTTTATAATGTGCACTGCAACCGTTTTCAAGTTGTATTTATGATACAATTTTTAAGCGGCGGCATAACCTGTGCAGCACTGCTAGGGAACCCTCAGATTGCTGCTACGTTGAAAAAACTGACTATATACACTTTTTGCTCTGTTAGTTTTGTAATAAAAGCCATGTAGATATCCGAAGTATTTCTTACAGTTATCATGAATTCTAATTTTACTCGCCTCTCACATAAAACTAAGCTTGCTCTGAGTTCAAGAAGCACAAACTGAGTGGATGATTACAGAAGAATAGGGAACATTTTTTTTTCAGAGTGCGGTGAACCATCAAGAGAATAAAAGGAAACAGGGGTTTCGATGCGATTTTCTTACTCTGCTTTGGTGATGCAGCTTTGTGCAGGAGCAAAAACAAAAATTCGATTAATGTAATGCTATTGCGTATCACTGAGCTGCAAATGTAGTTTATACTGAGTGATGCTCGACTACTTGGTGAAAAAAAAAAAAATTCTTCAGCCTCGCCTCACAGACCGGAAGCAAAGAAGGACTGTGCTGCTCAGCAGCATTGAAACCAGTCGCGCTCACCTGGTTTCGGCCACAACCAGTGCAGCCTTCATAACAAACTGAGAACAAAGTTATGATCAGCAAAATACTGTAGTATCATCGGGAATTCTTCCCCGTTACTTTTTAACGACCTGGTAAGCTAGTGAGTGCACAGAGAGAACGCTGCTTCGATTTCGGGAATGAATGCGGTCCCTTCGTAATGTAGTAAGAGCTCTCTTCCCTGGAGCCTATTTACTCCTAGCATTTTATCGAATGTTTCTGACGAAGTTTACAGCTGTTTAGGTGCAAATAATTGTCTTTGTAACAGACGTTAACAGTAACAAAGCCTTGTACAGATTTTGAGACACGTAACACCTAATATATTATACAGAAAAGTACAGGTAAAAATGCAATATGCATGCGAACTGACAGTTTCAAAACATAGGGTCGTAAGTTATGTCGGTTTCTAATACTTTTACTCTGTTCGCACCCCGAGCGCTTTAGTAAGTATAATTGCGCTACAGCGTAGCTGAAAGCCTATCCCGTTCAATGAAATATGTTTTCCATTTTTCGTGTAAGAAAGCAGCTGTATTCAGTTAACAAAAATTTCAGCTTCACCAGTTAACTTAAGTTAAGCTTTGCAAGACTTTACTTACAAAAGTTTCAAGACATACTATAAAATACAGCAATTTAAATGTTTAAAAAACACTAAAGCATTCTGTGAGCGCCTTTCTCCGCCATGCAAAGCAACGATAATGAAAAAATTCAAATTAGTTCTATCAGCCCTAAAGTATGGTCGTTGGCGCTTTTTGACAGTAACAACCATTTTCGTAATTTTTTTGGAAACCAGTTCATATATTTTCGAGTTATGTTGCTAATTAACATTCTGACTAACATTAGGCAAATAGATCAGCCGATCAGCACAAAAATTTTAGCATTATGCTGGGGGCACGCTAAGTGACACACTAGGGGGCACACAGACAACTTGACGCAAGAATGCGAGACTCGGACGCCATTTATGTCACTGTATCTATGCTACACATAACAACTCCTGTTCTTTTCATGAAAATCAGTTTTTTATTTTATAGTTGTTTTAAAATCAAAGACGAAGACAAGCAAACGAATTGATCACCACAGATGTTTGATCATCTGCTCTTCGTAATATAACTAAAAGATCACGTAAGATCCTACCGAAACATTTTGAGTTATCTTGGTGACAGACAAAAAAAAAAAAAAGACTGGAAACAAACAGAGACTGACAAACTCGGCAAAAGCATAATCTCCTTGGTGGAGGTAATAACCGTGAGACATTGTGCGATCATGCACATGGCTTCTCCTAGGTTTTTAGTTCTGCTATAAGTAGGTCTAGAATTAACGCAGTGCCCGCCAATCCCTGAGGACTGTGCTGAAAATTTAAGCTGTTTAATAAGCTGAACTGTTAACTATGGAAGTAAAAGTTAAAGAAACTCCAAGAGCTTATCATTAAAGTTGAAATTTTAAAAAAAGGCTAAATTACAATACCGCAAGTTTGTTTCGTTAATGATCGATGATGTTGTGAAGGGAATTAACAGCATAATTAGACGAATGTCCCTGCGTGTGGCATTGACAGAAGTCATCTGCCTGCTTGCTCAGAAGAGTAATTAAACAAATTTGATTTTGCTAATCGTATTTAAGAGTCGATCTTTAATGATGACGTGAATGAAGTACAGGAAGTCCTCGTTATAGGAAAGAGATCCGTTCCGGAATCAAGTGGATTTGAACAAGAAATTACAAGGAATTGGTGGTACTCAACGAAACCTCATAAGATGCGTGTTGCAATCAGACTGCCGGTGTCACGTATGCTACTCCACATTCAGTGCGACCCAAGTTAGGTAACACCGAAGACAACCTCAACATGAGGGACTTGTCCGATTGAGTGCTAAAATTAAGCCTTCTATGCATGACTTGTTTGAAAATTCAGATGCAACTATTGGCTTTGCTTACATGAATGATCTTGCAGGTGTTATAAGCAACGCGATTATTTTGAGTCCGCTAAAATCTCTCTTTTGCAAACCAAGATTGAATTCCTGGAAGTTTAAAGTGCTACCGATTAAGGACCAATGCCTGGAACTCAGCTGAATGAATCCAATCCAGCGCACCTGCCTGAAGTTTCGGATGAGCTAAGCTTAACTATAGAGCTTTGAGCTGGGTAAAAGCACCTCTGTTTACAAATATTGCCTTTGCTTGCAAGCAGTGTGGTCAATTGATAAACGAAAATGAAGATTTTATCCCATGGCTGATGTATGTATGCTCTCAAGCTGGAATTTCACATTTTACAAAAGGAAACAGAGAAGCAGTCGAATTAAAACTCCGCCAGCAATGTTCAAGTGTGAGGTTTCTGCTTATTAAGCTGAGATTGCATAGTATTCTTCCCATATTTACCTCGGCCAAGGAGGTTATGTTTTCGTCGTGTTTGTCTGTCTGTCTTTATGTATGTCTGTTTGTGTGTCTGTCTGTCACCAGGATAACTCAAAAAGTTATGAACCGATTTAGATGAAATTTGCAAGGATTGTTAGGTATGTTAAGAGGAACAGATGATTAACTTTTGGTGAAGATATGTCCATCTGTTTGTTTGTTTGCCTGCATCATTTTTCTCGATGCCATAACTCAAAAAGTTATGAATGGATTTTGATGAAATTAACATGAGTTCTTAGGTACATAACAAAGAGTAGATTATCAAATTTTGGTAATGGTCCGTTTGTTCTTTCGTTCGTTTGTTACTGTCTTATGTTTTATGCTTGTTAGTACAATAACTCAGATAATAATGAATGAATCTTTATGAAATTCATAGGAGTTGTTAGTAATGGTTAAAGACATAAATGATCAAATTTTGGTGCAGATCAGTTGGTTAGTTTGTATGTTTGACTCATATTTGTCATAACGTTTGTTAACAGTATAACTCAAAAAAGTTATGAACGGATCTTAAAAAAAATGAAACAAGCTGTTATTAATATAAAAAGGCACAAATGATTATAGTTTGGAGTTTATGCAAAGAAAATTATGGTTTCAGATCAATTTGAATGTTTGCTACCGTTTTCAGAGGGTTTTTAGAGATCGTCAAAGTCGACTACTAACTGTTGATAAATTGCTAGCCTACACTATTGTCTATATGACTTGTAAATTCTATGTAATATTGTTCAATTGTTTTCATGAAATATACTGAAGGAGTCAGCCCAGATTTTAGAAAACTTTTCATTTGTTGACCGAGTGTTCTAAAATCTGTACAGTAAACGTAATTAAAAAAAAAAACATTTTGTTTAAGTAACTCTTTCAATTTAGGCCTTAGTTTTTGACAAAGTCGAGCGAGATATTAGTATTTTTTTCTTATTTTAAGGAATAGAAGTCTATATGCATTATGCAAGAAAAAAAAGGGCATTTTAAGATCCCTTACAATATTTCTAAGAAATTGTTGGAACCAGATTTTCCAGTTTTTTCCTATTCATTTGATATGCGATTTTTGAGCACTAACTAAATTATTCATAAAACAAATTTTTGGTTTTGAACTGTGATGAAAAATAATAATTGCAAATATTTCAATTAACTCTCCATTAACTTGTCATAAATCTTTCAAGGGTTCCAAAACTGTCTGTAGCTTTTTCCTAGCAATGAAGTTCATTTACTTCTATTCGTCTTAAGCGGAAAAAGCTCATCTTACAGGATAGGCAAAACCGTAAAATATTGTGGTAAAATGTCATATAATGTACTTTTTTTGCACAATGGATGACGTTCGAAGCTGTATTCACGTTGTATTATCATCTAGAAATGATACGAATTCATAGTTATTACATTCTTCCCTGTGAATGACTAAATTACGTATAATTATATTTTATTATTTGAGTACTCACCATGAAGATCAACCCAAATTTCATAAAACTTTTTTTTTACCGGTCAGTTGTTCTAATATTTGCACAGTATATGTAATTTAAAAAAAGAAAAGAAACATCTTGCTCATGTAACTTTTTCGATTTTGGCCTTAGTTTTGATAAAATTGGGGGAAAAGCTTTTTTATGGAAATGTAAAAAATAGAAGTCTATGAGCTTTTATGCTAGAACAAAAACTAAGACAGTTTTCGGAATCCTTGTAATAGTCCTAACACAGTAACAGACAGTGATGGGCAGTATTTAAATACAATTGTATTTAAATACGTATTTAAATTTAAATGAAAATGTATTTACAAATAATTTCAAAAACGTGTAATTAAATACTGTATTTAACTACATTTTCGAGTATTTAAATACAATGTATTTAAAAAATTTTTTAAATACATTTTGCTGTGCGTCCTGCCTTTAATGTTTTTCACATTGCTTCTAAATTTCTCATATTTGTACGAATACCTGCAGCTTTTGTGATCTATTAATTACTTGCAGCTACAATAGGTAGAGTTCGTAATGAATAACTAGAGCACTCTGAGAGCCCATACCTCCGCC